>CM074434.1:1550887-1723387 GCA_037101425.1 Elopichthys bambusa
GGGCAAGTGGCGGCCTGACACAAAGTCAATAGTGAAGACGCAGAGGTATTTGAGCATATTGTCAGGCGACCTCTTTGTTTACACTTTGAATGAAGGTGGCCGTAAGTGTGTGAGGATGGAGAGGAGAACAGGACAAAAGACACAGGATGATTCGAATGAAAACATGTGTTTAGTTAGTTAATAAAGCACAATGCATGTTTGGTTCTGACTGCGTCTGCTAATAAATATCCTCTTAAATTATTTAGATCTTGACTACATGCTCTGAGTAGTACTGTACAATAAGAATGTTATTTCCCATAAACTGGAAATGAACATTTCTTAGCATTAATAAACAATTAACACTGAGCGTTCACTGGACGAACAGGTTAATTGATTGTAATGTTAATTTAATGTAGCTATATCAAGTTAATCCGATTAACTGATTCACATATTAATCATAATTAATAATCATTATTCAAATCAAATCAAAAGTGCTGCTGCATGACTACAAGAGTGTCCTGGTCCTGCAATACACGAACAACCCGCTGTCTTGCGCGTTTCCACTGTAATATATGCTATGCAAAAGGCTACTTATGCTAACCATTGCGATAATAAATACACACCTTTATGGAAAACACCAGAGACCGCTTGAGGAACGTAGACAACTCATATATGATTATAATCATGTATTTATCTGGTTTAATGTTTTATCCGTCTCTTCCTGTGCCTTACCGGACTAATGCATAGGCATATCTTTCACACACTCGTATAACTCATAACTCATGTTTTCTTCTCATGAGCTCCCTCTGTTGCTCTGGCTGAAAGGATAACAGTATAGAGAGACGGAGAGATCGCTCAAACGTCCTCGGATTGCAATCATTGCATTTTTTTGAGGAAAATGAATAGAAATGCTCAGAAAAGTGATTTTATCAATATATTTCTAAATGTGTAAGCCTTTGGACTTAAAAGCCTTAATGGAGTTGTTTTGTGCATTCTTGTGATCGTAAATAAATGAATAGGTATGTGTTCTCTTTTTATGTGAATATAAATATCAGTTAGATTTAGCGTAATTGATGTGTTACTGTAACATTTTTTTATTGTAAAGCATTGTTCAAACATTGGAATCTTAAGTCTTTAAGTAAAGGCCAGTTCGCAATTTTGGATCGCTAAATCTTGAATGACTGTCAACTATTGAATAAGTGAGTGTCACGTCCAGCTTGTTTACTCTGAACCGGAAGACGCTCCCACTTTTGACGCAAGGCCTCATGAACTTGTGGATAGAGTACATGAATTACCCGTAGCAGATCTATACAGGTGGAGCTGGGGAAGATGGAGGGTTTCTGAAGCGCTGCTAAAGCAAATGCTACTCATGAAGATTGAGCATGCAAGCTCATTGGCTACTGATACAGCAGGAACCATGTCCTATAGAGAATGATGTGATTATGAGCAGGTTGAGTTAATGGACCTATTAGCTTGCCCGTTAGAGTTTCATGCCGGAACAAAAGGGTAATATTAGGTGATGTACATTTTAAAACAGTATTGTCAGTATTTTTGCTCTATTTTGCAACGAAAGCCATCGGCAATGATTCAATGACTCATTCATGACTCGACGGTTCACTCATAAAAACAGTGACTTACCGCCACCTACTTTTTATTATCGTTGTTTGTTTTTTTTTTTATTTATTTATTTAATTTATTATTTTTTAAAGCATTATTTATTTTATAAAGGTATTCATAAAAGTAAAAAAAAAAATGCACTGGAAAAATCGATTTAAGAGGGCAAATATTGTCCCTTAATGGAAAAGGTGTAACTGCAGTCTAAGTGGAAAAGAGAGGGTACGCAGAAGGATGTTAAATCCCTCAGGGGGTACGACACTCTACAGAGTCTGAGAACCACTGAAAGAGGATATGTAGAATTGCAGAAGTGCTACTGCTAAGAGTGCATTGTCAATACAGCTTGTTACCTTGATTCAAATTTTTCATAAGCTTAATTGAATTGGTCCGAAGAGAAAAATGATAATGACTATTTTGTCTAAAGACTACATATAAAATAGCTATCAAAATTAATGTTGGTAACTGTAGTTTGACTAAAAGTAATGACTAAAACAAAAATGTAATGACTTTTCGTCGACTAAAACTAAACTAAAATATGAAAGACAAAAATGATCTGAAGATAAAGCCTAAGACTAAATCGAAAATGGCTGCCAAAATTAACACTGGATTAGAGTACGATTTTTGTTTTTTAAAAGAAGAAATTAATACTTTTATTCAGCAGGGACACATTAACTTGATTAAAAGTGACAGTAAAGACATTATTAATGTTACAAATTCTATACTTGATACTGAAATACTGAATACAGTATTTAATAGTTTTAGATAACAATAACAACATTGGGAATTTCCAGAGTGATACGCTTTGCAAAGCTTTCACAAATATCCTTCCTTTGGACATCCTTCCATTTATTTTTTGACAGGTGAAACTGCGTAATTGAAACCTTGAACATAAAAGCAATGAAACACACAACAAACTTTTTGTGTTCATTTTGTATCCAATCTAATCTACAATACAGTCTGCACAATGTGCACAAACTCAGACAAGGCTAAAGTTATTGTTAAAGGGTTAGTTTACCCAAAAATGAAATTTATGTCATTAATTACTCACCCTCATGTCGTTCCACACCCGTAAGACCTTCGTTCATCTTCATCAACACAAATGAAGATATTTTTGATGAAATCCGAGAGTTATTTTTTTTATCCTCAATAGAAAGCAACGTAATTATCATCTTTCAATGCCCAGAAAGGTACTAAAAACGTTGTTAAAACAGTCAACGTGACTGCATTGGTTCAACCTTAATGTTATGAAGCGATGAGAATACTTTTTGTGCGCAAAAACAAAAGCATTCTCGTCTTTTCAACATTTAAAAATATTTTAAACACTCTTTTTAGTCTAAATGTCAATGGAACATTCCATTTTATAATTTTGCAACAAGTAGTAACATTTAAAAACAAAATAAAGTTTCAGAAACCAAAAACTTTTCACAAACAATGCATAATTAATGTTTTTGTGCTAAAAGTTTTGAGAACATTATTAAAGACGAGATAACTTTGAACAAATGTTCTATTAACATTACTGGAAGAATGTTTGTTTATAACCTTGACAGAACATTCTGAGAACGTTCCCTGTTAGCTGGGATTGCACAGATATTGATGTTTAACCACTTAAAAAAAAAAATTTAGACCCCTCTAAAGTGGCACGCTTTCCAATCCGACCCTGGAATTGAAATGAGTTTGACACCCTGCTTTAACAGGAAAATAAAGAAAGTTACACCCTCATCTGACAACAAAGGAGTCATGCACACTGTATAATGCATCTCATTGCAATCAGGATTCAGTGTTATTTTACTGCACTGTCTAATGAGCCTCTCCAACACTTAAACACACTTGTGCTGGAGGGCTTCAGAGACACCATCCATTCTTCTGCCAAATTAACATAATGCAGAAGGAATTATGTGCATCTTCATCGTTTGCATTTTCACTCCCGAATTATAGCTGGCTTAAACCCCATCGGATGTGTCTGTCATGTCAGATAGAAACACGTGAGTGTGGAGATGATTGTGTGTTTGTTCAGCTCATTCCCAGACCTGCCTCGACTGACCACAAGAGGGCATTCATTCACAGAAATCTGTAAACTCATATTGATTGTGGTCTTCAATAAAAGAAATGTTAAAATCTCAAAATGTACACAACATGTACTTGCTACAGGGTTAGGATTAGTGTTTGGTTTAACTGGCAATTATGCATTATTTTTAGATATTACTACAGTAACTACATGCAACAAGGACACTAAAGTAAAGTGTTACTCAATGTGTTCCTGTTAACAGAGAAATGAGCTTGCAGTGCAGAGTATTTACAGGTTTAATTTAATGTAAGTAATTTGTGTCAAGCCAACGTAATGGAGTCAAATGCTTCTCCCTGATTATTTAAGGCCTGTTTTACACATAAGCAGATGTTCAGCACCCATATTAACAGGTCACAGCATTTACACCGTAGCTGTCGCAACTTCACAATTATTCTGCCAAAAGGCCTCTTTCTCCACTAACACAAGGTCTGTTCAACAACAAACACATGTGTGACGTCACACACAGCAGACAGGACAAAGATATGCTGACATTCACCAACACTGATAGTAAACAAAAAAGACATGATGAATCACAAGTAGATTTTCCAGCTGAGTTAAGTATTAATACAGCATATATAGAAAGTGCACAAAACAATACAAAACACCATCATGGTAACACACATGACACTAAAATAATGCAATAACCATTCATTAAACAACATAAGATGAGCATAAAATCATACGTAAATGTTTAAAAAAAAAAAACAATCAAATGTGAAGTGCCACACAAGGAATCCTGGGAATGTCAGTTCACAGCTTTAACTGTAAATTATATGATTTTTTTCCTTTTGACTTCCAAAAACGGTACTGTATGGGACTGTATGTATAATTCAGAAACCTTTGTTATTAGTGACACCGGCAGCCAGCAATTTACTGCTCCTGCAAGATCTTTTTTGTTATTCGCTTTGAAGTAAAAAGAAGTTGGAAATAACTTTGAAAGCGATATAGGGCCTGTTTACACCTGGTGACTTCATGTGTTTTTACTGATTGGATAGCTATCTGATTTAGCAAAACGATTCCATTTCAACCCGATCTCATGGCAATTCGTACGTATTTTATGAGGTGGAATTTGGCAACTCGTAAAATACGTAAGATTTAGCAAAAAACGTACAAATTCGTCTGAGTGAGGTCGTATGAATTTGTACGTTTTTTACTAAATCGTATGTATTTTACAAGTTGCCAAATTTGTATGAATAGGTTGTTTGCACATGATGTCATTGCTGTGGCGCGAAATGCGGCTGGAGGGCAGGAGGCAAATTTTCTATTCTCAAAATTCCTATGTTTTGCGTCGTTTATCAATCAATCTGAGAAACCACAAGGAGCTTTTATCGTTTACGTAATTTATGGTTTTTTAACTTTAAAAGTTGTCTTTAATAGTGTTTTGCGTCTGCTGATACTGAAATGAATACCTATGGATACCTGCTTACCTCTTTGTTTGACTTGGTTTAAATATTCACATTCTTCATGCTATCGTTTGCAGGGAAGAGAAGCTATTTTATCCCATTGCATGATCATTTGGTGTTTTTGTAGAATTGCGTTCACAATGTTGATCTGGTTACCGTGAAAACAGTGTCACGTGCCGCTGCTTCAGCCATCATATGGTAGAAAATGTCCAAATAAATAAATGTGTTCAACAAGCTGACAAAAGTCGATCCATTTCTTTGTTGGAAGGGTGTAAATGTAACTGTAGTTTTAATGTTGTCTTTGTAAATATTCACTTTCCCATATGGCCACGGAGGAGAATCAGAAGAGAAAAAACAATTTGTATCCAGTTTTTTTTCCCTGAACGATGATGTGCGTAATTGCAATTCTCGATTCAGCATGAATGACCTACAATGGCGACATTTTTCACAATCACGACAGTAAATCAAAATACTGCCCTAAACTCACTAGCAGAAAGACAGCGCGATAACAAACCAGACTAGAACTGAACACGGCGTGACGGCATCTTCACATTCTCTACATCTACCTCCTCGATGACAGGCAAGTCTTTCAGTTCAGTAGAAAAATCGCTCCTTTTCATAACATAAGGATCACATCCAACATATGTTATGAGTTTCTGTTTATATCTTTCTAAACCAGCACAGTATGGACTTTCCCCCATCTCTTCCATTCTAATTTTCACTTCTTGCCCTCCACCTGAACTTCTTGCGTCACCAGAACCACGTGATTGCAAACAACCTATTCATACGAATGACCTACCCCTAACCCCGCCCTTAAACATACCCGTCACTGGGGTTTAGACAAATCATATGAATTCGTGACCTCATAAAATACGTACAAATTGGTCGTGAGCGTTGTTCCATTTACACTTGACCACATAAATGTGTCTTCGCAAAACGGATATAAATCCGATCTTCAATTCCCGTGCTATATGCAGATTTAATGTTCACGTCACCGAATGTAACAAATATGAGCTGTATTTTGATCATCAGCTATTTTCAATAGGAGAGAGCGTGGCAACAGCACTGGTAAGATCATTTAGTCTCTTTACTTTTAATGAAGATGATTGTGTTTTGAGCGTCTACGACATACTTTCAGTTTCTTTTGTGGGCAGTTTGCGTGTCGGCTTTCTGAAGAGATACTCCAGCTGTTCATCTGCAGTGATGCGTCATATCTGGATATAACATGCTCTCACAAGTTTATTTTTTAGTATTTTTGTGAGGAGTAAAATTTATATATGTGGTTTCAACAACCAGATGCATTTAGACCTGTTCAGTTTTGACTGGAATGCGTTCCAGACCACCTCCTGAAGTGGTTTGAGAGATCGGATTTAAATCCGTCTCAGATGCGTTTCGTAGGGTGTTTACACCTTGTCTTTTCATGATCGGATCGCTATCTGATCAGAGAAAATGCATGTGACCAGGTGTAATGAACATCCAGACACCGTCCACGCTGCTGAGAGTGATGTTTAGATGAATATGTAAATATGTGCTGCACTTTCCTCTCAATAACAAAATAAACACACAAAAATGACAGCAGTGAGAAAACAGCGGCTCAGAAAGCATCTGGTCATAGTGATGTGATTCACTGGCATCATGTCGACAGATGAGGTAAATAAAATTACACTGTTATGATAGTTTGATTATAACCTATATTTGAAACTATAGACTATATAGATCTGGCTCAGTGAGACTATATTTTGAATGAATCCCTTTTCTTTGCATGACACATTGACATGACAGAAAGGCTCTTTCGGCATTATCCTGAACATTGTATAAGCATTCGTTTCGTTTTTCCAGCTAACTGGACCAGTCAAACCCACACATACTGAGCAGTCAAAGCATCATCTTTACACCAACACCAAATTAAGTTATATTACCAGGCACATTTTCTCCTGTCAGTCCTACATTATTCCTATACATTATTTCTGTAATGCACGATGCATATCACAATTTAGAGCTCGTGTTGTTGTAAATGCATGTGGGCAAATCAAATTAATTTGTCACATTGACTGCAAACAGTATCTCAGTCATACAGCGAGCGAATCGGCAAACTCCACGCTGTGATCCAGTTACAAGACTCTGAAAGTTCATCAAAATGCACCGTTTATTCTTTATCGTGTGCGTGCAAGATCACTTTTAGGGTCTTTATCTCTCAGTCCATGCCTCAGTCTGCTGCTCTCTTCTCCTGTTCTCGGCGTGAAGCGCGTGTCTCATTCATTCTAATTACGGCCATTGAAATTGAATAGAGGCCGGTTTGTTTACGCGCGACTGCGGCTGCTTAGCATTCCGTGAGTGAAACCAGTCGTCTTCACAGACAGCTCAAGGTTTACCTAAAGCAACTCCTACTAATTTACATTTATGTTTTTGCCTTGTTATTTCCATATCTGCTGCGAGGGATGTGAATGCGGGTGGAGGGACATCAATCATGTTTTTCTCTCACCGTAATAAGGTTTGCCGACTAAAAAAATAAGGAAGGATGGATAGAAGCGTTTGAAATAATCTTAATACGTTCAGATGTGGGAGAGTCTGGGAGAAGCGTCTGGAATAAGTTAATTATTCAGCAGCATGTCGTGGCGTTTATGTTCAGAGGCATATTCATTACTGTTGTCAGTCTGTTAAAGGGTGTTTCTTCAACCCTGTGGACTTTAGGAAAGTGAACTTGAACACTCTCACTAGTTTGTCTCAGAACAGTGTCTACATTTGGACGTATATGATCAAGGGATTATTCTGAACTTAAATGATCTCATGAGAAAACATAACTATTTTACGAGATGGGGATTCGTTTAATGTGATTCATATGGATACATACAGTTTGTTAACTAAACGTGAGCATGAACGTCCACCGTCACTGGGGTGTAAGGAGATTATGCAACCTCTATCTGTGGATATAATACATTATGTGTGCAAAAAAATAAATAAATAAAAATTCTCTTAACTGTAAAAAGGACAAATACAAAGATCGCTTTCCTCAGCGGACATCCAAGCGAATTTTTATAATGGATATAACATTAATATTATGGACATCAACCTGAACAATTAATGTTATATCAGACACAGGTAATGCTCGCTCAGGCAATCTCTCTCTGAGCTTCTCTAACTTTTCTATCATTTGGTTCTTGTTTATGGTTTATTTTTTGTTGTGCTAAGAAAGGCTATTTTGAGAACATCAGTTTAAGGCCGCTGCCGCCTGCGTTTGCTGGCCGGCATGGCGTTACCGCCGTCGTCAGCTTTTGATAAGCTGAGCAGACGGCATGGTATTAAAGCACTCAGTGAGACACAGTGCTCGGTGGAGCAGTGTAGTTTAGCGGTGGCAGATGTGGTTGGACGTGAGAGCATATTATCTGCGTCTCGAATGAACAGCGCTGTTGTTTTGTTTTTAGACAGCATTGAGAAAGTGAATTTGGTGGCAGCAAATGGCATTGTGATTAATGATACATTTACTCCGGTGATGCAACCGGCAAAGGGAATAACGCTCTCAAATGTGCCGCCGTTCATTAAAGATGAAACTTTGGAAAGGGAGTTGTCAAGACACGGTAAAATCATGCTAAAGATCAAAAAAGTTCCGCTGGGGTGTAGTTCTCCTCGGTTAAAGCACGTGGTATCTTTTAGACGACTACATGATTTTAAATGACGAAAATGAAGAACTGAACCCTGTGATGAAATTTGATTATGTGATTTTTTTGCAACTTCAAGTATGATGAAATGTTTTTGTTGTGGGAAGGAGGGTCACATTATTAGGGAAAAGAAATAGGGAGTATAGCTCAGGATAATGTGGTAAATGAAGGAACAAGTGCTGACGGCAGTCACGGCAGTAAAGTTTCGGAAATGATGGATGTGAATATTGTTGTAAATGAGGATGTGAATATTGTTTCAGATGGTGAAGGAAAAAATGCACCAGTACAGGAAAATAATGTTGTGACTGAGGCGGGTGGTGATGATTTGGATATGGCGGAGGATGAATCTATTTTTAAAACCCCTGCATTAAAAAGAAATACAAGCAATAGAAGGAAAATGAAAAAAGCAAAGAAAGTAGTAGATCACAGTGGTTTAAATGTTAAAGAGGTTGAAGTCGATTCGGACAATAGTCTTGATGAGCGAGAGCGAGTCTTCAGACTCTTAATTCTGTTACGGTGAGGAGATCAGGAAGAACTGCTTATACTCTGGAGAAAATAGAGACATTTCTACAGACTACTAAAGGAATGAAAGCAGAAGAAATGTTCCCAGACAGGCAAAGGTTCTTGGATTCGGCCAAAACACTGATGAAGGATACAGGGGAGGGTGGATTTACAGATCAAGAAATTTTCAGATTAAAGAAAAAACTGCATAAAATCAAACTAAATATGCTTAATGAAGAGTTTGAGATGGCTTGACTTTTTTTTTTTTTTTTTTTGCTTTGTTTTTATTCTCTTTGTTTGTTATCCTGTGCAGATACTTTTTTCTACTATTATGAGTAGAATTAAAGTAGGCACTTTGAATTTAAATGGAGCAAGGGGTTTTCATAAAAGGGCGATGCTCTTTCATTTGATAAAACAAAAAAAGACTGATGTTAGGATGATACAGGAAACTCATAGTAACTGTGCCAATGAAGTTAAATGGAAAAAGGAATGGGAAGGTGAAATTATATTGAGCCATAAAAGTGTGATTAGTGGAGGGGTGGCTGTTCTCTTCCAGAAGAATGTTATGCCAATATCCTATGAAGTCTAAAATGTGGTGGATGGGCATCTAATGATAATTTGAGAATTTAAACTTGGTCTTTATTAATGTTTATGCTCCAACTTTAAGGGTAAATAGAGTGGCTCTTTTAAATTAAATTGATACTATACTGTCAAATGGTCATACTGAAGATTATATGTTTATGGGTGGGGATTTTAATTGTACCAAAAATTACAATTTAGACAGGAATCATTCAGAGCCACAGAGAGTAATGGTTAGGCTTAGTACTGCGCATGACTTGTGTGATATTTGGAGAGTTTTTAATGGGAATGAGAGACAATATACTTGGGTACAGATAAAATTTTATTTCAATGGCCAGGCTTGACCAATTTTATTGTTTTAAACATCAATTGAATATTGTTGAAAGTTGTGATAAAAAAACTGTTGGTTTTACTGATCATCCCATTGTCTTTGAAAATGGTTTCGTTGCTAATATAAAATCTAGAAGTGTGTATTGCCATTTTAATGTTTCTCTTCTGGAAGACAATTTTTTTTAAAGGATGTTTTTTTGTGAGTTTTGGAAAACCTTTACAGTTAGGAAAAAATGTTATTCCTCACTTCAACAATGGTGGGACTGTGGGAAAATTCAAATACAGCTACTATGCCAACAATACACATTCAGTGTGTCCCGGGATATTGCAAAATCATTGGACGAATTAGAAATTGAAATTGTAAAATTGCAGAATTTAGTAGAATCTACAAGAAATCAAAGATGGGTTGATGTTCTTAAATCCAATAGAAGAGTAATGAATGATCTGATTCGTTCACGCTTTCAAAGTGTATTCCCCTACTAAGTATTTTTTTAGTTCAGAGAAAAAAAGTGCCGGTATATTCATACTCTTCTTTCAGAAAGTGGACAAGAACTCACAGATTAAAAAAAAGGGCTAGGTTGTTTTATTCTGATCTGTGTAAAAGTGAATATAAGGAAGTGGATGATTTGAACAAAGTCTTCCTTGAAGATTTGCCTAAAGTTTCAAAAGGTGCTAACACTAAATGAAAGGCGAACTTTACGCAGCTTTAATAAGTATGGAAAATGGTAAAACACCTGGGATCGATGGCCTTCCGGTAGATTTTTGGGATGTTTTAGGAGATGACCTACCGGAAGTGTTTAATAATAGTCTCGCTGAAGGTCATTTGCCACTGAGTTGCAGGAGGGCTGTCATCGCTCTTCTGCCGAAAAAAGGTGATCTAAGAGAGATTAAAAATTGGCGGTTTCTTTATTATGTGCTGATTTTAAGATTCTCTCAAAGACTTTGGCTAATAGAGTTAGAGAAGTGATTGGGGATGTTGTCCATGTTGATCAGACATACTGTATACCTAACAGATCTATATTTGATAATGTTGATTAAGAATATTTTGGATGTTTCTAGTCACTTAAACATGGATACTGGATCGATCTCTTTAGATCAGGAAAAAGCGTTCGGCAGGGTTTAACATCTTTACCTTTGGAATATGTTGGAAGGATTTGGTTTTGATAAAAGTTTCATTGACATGATTAAAGTTTTGTACCGGGACTTTGAAAGTGTTTTAAAAGTTAATGGTGGTTTGAGTGCACCTTTTAAAATTTCACATGGAATTAGACAGGGTTGTGCTTTGTCAGGCATGTTATATGCTCTGTCTATTGAACCTCTATTAGTCAGAATCAGAAATGTAATTGAGAGGTGGGAATTGCCTTTTTCTGGAATGTCTTTTAAATTGTCCGCTTATGCAGATGATATTGTTATTTTAATAAGGGGTCAAAAGGATTTAGAAGTTTTACAGTCAGTCATTAAAGATTTTAGTTTGATTTCATCTGCTAAAGTAAATTGGACAAAAAGTGAGGCAATTGTATTTGGAAATTGGGAAAAAGGTCTCCCCACATTACCTGCTGGGTTATCATGGAATAAGAAAGGTTTTAAATATCTTGGTGTTTATTTGGGTAACAATGAAATGGTACAGAAAAATTGGGAAGGTTTTTTGGAAAAAGTGCAAGGACGACTTAAAATTATCTTACCGAGGAAGAACGTTAATAATAAATAACCTAGTAGCTTCTGCTTTGTGGCATCGCCTGGCTTGTGTAGATCCCCCTGCTGTGTTTTTTTTTTTTTTTTTTTTTTTTTGGGAAAATTGCAGTTCATTCTGGTTAATTTCTTTTGGGACAAACTACACTGGATTCCTCAAGGTGTGCTATATCTACAAAAGGAAGAAGGAGGACGGGGACTAGTACACCTGGCAAGCAGAGGTGCGATGTCTCGTCTTCAGTATATTCAAAGATATTTAACTGTACCAAAAAACCTTGTTTGGAGAGATGTAACCAGCACAATTCTAAAGCAGTTATTGGACTTCCTCCTTTTTAAAGTTTGGAGTCTTTTTACAAAGCAGAGGTTGAAATCAAATGATTCACTTTTTTGGTTATTAGAAGAGCCTTTAATAGGTGGAGATGTGTCTTGTGAATCAATACCTGGGATAAGTTACATGTTGAGGGCTAAAAAAATTATGAAGTTAAAACCGATTGTTGATATTAGTGGAGTTGATTTCAATGATGTTAAAGAGCTGGCCTCACATGTGGGTATGCTGTCTCTTCGAAAGGTTAATATGTTTGTGGATCTGATTAAACAGAGATTGACTGTTGAGGAAGGTGCACTTCTTAGAGACTATTGGTGTGGATGAGTTATCCCATACTCTGATATGTTTATCACACCTGGATTTTCTGGACCTTTATTAATGTTGAATAGATTACAGGAGTTATCACTATATGAAGCAAAAGGAAAACAATTATACATATGTTTTGTTAAGGTTTTAAGCAATAGGGTGTTGATTGGTAGAGCTGATAATGTATGGAAAGAAGAAGGTTGTAATCCAAGCTGGAGAGTTTTATACAAACCACCATTAAAAAAAAAAAGAAAAAAAAAAGCAGGAGATATTCAGTGGAAGGTTTTACATGGCACAGTTGCTGTTAATGCATTTGTCTCCGTCATTAATCATCATGTGCAGAGTGGGTGTCCATTTTGTGATGTGAGAGAAATTGTTTTTCGTTGTTTTATGGAATGTAACCGATTGGTTGTTTTATTTAATGTACTTACGGCTTTGTTTTCTGAATTTAGGGAAGTGTTTTCTTTTAAGAAGTTAAATTTTTTGGACCAAAATATAACCGTTTAATTAGAAAGAAAAGCCAGCTTTTAAATTTTGTAGTGGGTCAAGCTAAACTTGATATTTGTATTAGTAGAAAGAACAAGGTTGAAAGTAAAACAGGACAAGAAGTACTTTTATTGTTTAAAGAGTTTGTAAAGGCCAGAATTTTGGTTGATTATAAATTTTATAAAGCTATGAGGGTTTTTTCTTACTTAGTGGTGTTTTAATTAAGCTCTTTGCACATTATTTGAGGATAATTTAATCTTTACACCAATATTGGAGTAAAGTTTTTGGAAATGTTTTCTTGGAAAATTTTGATTGTTTTTTTTTTTTTTTTTTTTTTGGATAATGATTGTGTGAACAAATAAAGTCCTTTTGAAATCTCTCTCTCTCTCTCTCTCTAATAATAATAATAATAATAATAAGTGTCAATGGAGGGACTCAACATTGCTTCGTTAGCCAGGTGAAAAATCCTCCTGTTACCCACGGCACAAAAATGGTCTACTACATGTGACAAACAACAAATAATGTGTGATTTTTAACAGTATTTTTATTTGTTGAAATTAATTTTAATTACATAGCATACTATTACATTGAATTACATACTAATATTATGCATTATTATGCATTGTAAATTACTAGTCAAATTTATATAATGAATAATATACTTGTCAAATAATGTTCTTAATCTTTTCTTCTACAGACTACAATAATTTACTATGAATTAAATGGAAATCAAATTAAAAACAATTTATTGTGTAACCAAAATACCATTAATGCCAATAAAGAAGAAAAAAAAAAAACTTAGCGTGTGACTTTTAATTATAAACAAGCCCGAAATACACCGGGACTCTTATTTTAAAATGTCTACACAATTGCGGGCTGATCCTTCAGATTCTTAAAACCGTCTAAAACATATAATATAAAGGCCATAAAGTAGACAGTGTCATAATTCATCAACTTGAGTTCCTTAGTAATCGCTTAATGCATAAATCTGTGCTTTTCATTGATTGAGAATCACTTTGAAGCAGTCTGAAGCGCTGTTGCGCTTATCTTGGGCGGATACAAAAGTAGTAGAGGATAAAAATAATAAAAGCATAAATGTGTCTCCAAATTTACTTAGGCGGCCGTTAATATACCTGGGCGGCCTGCCCATGTAAAGTCTATGTGTGGGAAGCACTGTGTAAAAAAAATATATATATATATATATTTTTTTTTTGAGAAACATTAGCCCATGGCACAAATAGTCCCTGAAGTTGAAGAATTACAAAACTGCAAAAAGCTGATTTTTATATATATAATTTCTGTACAAAATAACCTTTACTCTTTAATGCAATGGAAATTACTTTGTATTTCTTTAACATTTGTGTCCTTGATTTTTTTTTTTTTAATGCATCCCACACTAATTAATTTCTTCTGTGGTGTGGTTGTTCAATTTAGTTTGTAGACAAAGAAGATGTATACTAATCGTCATTATAATGTCATCAGAATAATTATTGCCTTTTCCATCAAGCTCAAACTGGCATTGGACTATAGAGGACATGCTTAAAAAGTGAATATTTGCAGCTCTGCAAGTTCGTTTGTATTGAGGTGAATGCTTTGCTCCTGTTTCATTTTAATCTTTGCTGAAGGGCATATGAAATATATATTCCTCACTCTAAGCAAATCCTGAATATGGATGTCTTTTATTTTCAGATGTGTCTCTGATACAGTTGGAAACAGACAGAGAGAGAGAAACGTACAGTGTGTCAGTGGGCAGAATGGCTCTTTACTATGAATAATGAGTTGGTGATTCAACAGAACATTTTTGCTTCTCTTGACCAAATAAAAAGGTTTAGGTTGGGTGGCTTGTGGAGAAAATGTATATGGAGTGTATGATGGATCTGATGCAATTGCAGACTCGAGAGACAAAATAAGCCACTTCAGCAGAACTGCTGTGCCAAATCAACATTTAGATCCACTGCATATAAGATGAAGAGAAATGTAAGAACCAGTTCACATTCCCAACCATCTTGATGGCTGCGCATTTCGCCCCACATACTCATAATCTGCATGCTGCTATCTTTGTATCATGATCACTCGACACAAAGCCAGTCATCAAAACACAAGCATTATTGAATCTGTTAACTCTTTCCCTGCCACTGACAAGATTTTCCCTGTTTTCACAGTTATATGTCAGGGGGCGCTGTTACGCATTTTATATTGTTTGCATATTCATATAACAAAATATTCTGGGGGTCATGAAAGTTTTGTAAATATTTACAAAAGTGCTGCCGCTGGCTGGCAACTTGAAAAATAAAACTGTGGCAGGGAAAGAGTTAAGAGAGTACAACAAATATGGCCAACAATCATTGCTGTCATCATATTTCATCATTTTAATTTTTTTCATAAATAATTACTATAGATCATACTTTACGCCTCTTTGTGGGTTTTGCAAATGAAAAGAGCTTGTGACTAAACCTCGTAACTCCATTGGCTCCTCAAACTGTTGGTTAAACCGCCTCTATCGTGAATGAAGTGCTGTCTCAGTCTAGCATCTGTCATCGAGTCGTAGCCAATACTGTCTTAAAGTCCACATTTAGGCAATCATCTTTGATCACCAAAATCACGTAATTTATGTTTTGTTTTGTTTTTTGTTCCCCCCTGTGGAAAAGATTTTTGTAACACTTTCTATGAAGATCATGCTTATAATGATTTATAGCCACATTTATACCTATTAAGATCTATACTGCATTATAAGAACAGTTATAGATACATTTATATTATTTTTATAATTACTTATAAGCCATGCATTTACTTTTTTTATGTGCATGCTCATAATCCATTATACACTGATTTATAAATGATCAAATATAAAATAGTTCCAGGGACACTTGTTTGCTGTATCAACTAGTTATTATGTCTTTAATGGCTAAAGTTTGCATTAAAGGTCATGAATGGTAATTTTGATTTGTTAAAGTCTATATCTCCTCAGCCATATGCACGGTATTGCTTATAGCAGTTTGGAATTATACTTTGAAAATATTGTTGCAGTGTTTTGCTAGTATGTAACATTGAAAAAAATATACTTTTTTCAACTGTTTGTATTAATGATTTCTGTTTTTTTTTTTTTTTTTTACAGGAATTGTTAATTAGTTACATTTACAACTATTATTACTCACAATAAGTATTTATAAGAACACAACACTAATTTGACAGAAATAAATTGAATAAAGTCATTGTAAATATAAAATAACATTATAGCAATGCAAGCTGCATCTTTATAAAAACATTCATGGAACCATACGAAGGACTAATTAATATTTATAAATCAGTGTATAATGAATTATGAACATGCATTGAAAAGGAAAATACATGACTTATAAGTAATTATAAAAATAATATAAATGTAACTATAACTGTTCTTATAATGTGGTGTAGGTTTTAATAAGTCTATTAATATGTTTATAATATAGTAATACCTGCTTAGAAATAAGTATAAAAGGAGCTATAATTCATTATAAGCATGATCTTCATAGAAAGTGTTACCAAGATTTATTCATGTGGTAAAATAGCTTAAATGTAACTCCACCCTTGCTTCATTTAGTATACGCGGACCCATGAAATGCAAATTAGCCCCGCTTCCACTCACTCACACCATATACATAATTCACCCGTTATATTGCTAAATGTACCCGGTTTTTCATATCAACAGAAAAATATTCCAGGATAACCTGGCTTCTCTTGAGACTCCCCTCCTTCAGAGCATAGTTAACGATATGCTAAAGCCTGCACCCATGCGGACGTGATTGGTTGCAACATATTTGTAACCTTTGGTTCACTGGAGCTTTAAGGAGAAAATACTCAGCAATGTTGACTGATGAATTCGCACATGGTTTGTCTCAAAGCATATTAAAAACACCACATAGACATATAAACAACATTAAAAACTTTCACTACAGGTGAAATTTTCACTTTAAGGCTACGTCCACACGAAGCCAGAGCTTACCTTATCCGATCTTTTTTTTTTTTTCCTCCTCTCAAGAAATATCTGCATACACGAAACCACTGAAACGACTCAAAACGATGTAGTATACATGCCAGATCAGTGTGTGGCGCTGTAATTCTGCAATATAGGTACACTAAAAACAAAGAATAAGACTTGGAGCATGCGCATAAACCTTGCGCGCTGTATACAAACTTTAGTAAAGTTTCGAAATAAAGCTTTATTTTAATAAAGCTTTAGGCTCGGTAGCTTCTGCAGCACGAACACAAGCATTTAGTACGCTATTATTGTTGTTGTTGCTGTTTTGTGCTGTTAGCGGTGACTGACTAGGGTCGACACGTGGGGTGATGACATCATTGTTTCACAAAATATACGGATTGGCTGTACACACGAATTTATTTATCCACTCTGGGACCCGGTTTCAAAAAATAGCGGTTTTACTTTCCGAAAGCGCCTATCCGATACAAAATGTGTGCGTATACACAGAAACACGTCACCATCACCTAAATAGCCTGTGCAAAACACTTAAAGCCCTATTTTAATGATCTAAGCACATGGTCTAAAGTGCATGGCGCAAGTGCACTTATAATGTGTCTGAATCCACTTTTGCTAGTTTAACGACGGGAAAAATGGTCGGCATGCCCGGCGCATGGTCTAAAAGGGTTGTCCCGATTCTCTTAATGAGTTATGGGTTTGTTTTGGGCATAACATGCAATAAACTAACCATTCCCTTTAAAGGCAGTTGCGCTCACATCATGGCAGATTACCTATTTAAATGGTGGAATTTGCAAAAGGGAAAACTGAACGCTTCTCTAGTGAGGAAACAGAACCCTCTACGGGACAAGCTGGATTCCACCAAAGACTTTTATCTTTATGCACACTTTACTTTTACATTGTAATCCTTTTATTTTAAATATTTGGCATGTTTGTGTGCTGCAGTGTGTGTAACAAGCAAGTGTACATATGTTGTGCACCCGCCTATTGGCGCATATTAATAACGCGCTATTTAAATAACAAAACAAATATTGTGCCATTGATCAATATTGGTCAATGGCGCAGTCATTTTCAGTTGCCTCAAAATAGCAACACGCCAACAATGCGCCTGAACACACCTCGTTTTCAGACCAGCATGCCAATAGCCACACAAATGGGCGCAAACACATTTGCTATTTAAACAACGTGGCACGGGCTGAAACTAGCAAAAAAAAAAAAAAACACTTGCGTCGCACCTGGCGCCGCATTGCACCTGGTGTATGATAGGGCCCTTAGTGTTTCATAAGGTCACGCATACATATAATCAGGACATATAATACATAAAATCTAACTCTGTGTACCAACAGAACTTTGGCTCAGATGGGTCTTTGAATGATCATGCACGTGTTTTCACTACACAAACTCGCAGGTCAGAGTTCACCAAACTCAAGCCTTGGTGCACAGCTACAAAAACATCTATGAAACATGTTGCATGTGAACAGAAGTGCATGGAATGCAAAGTGTAGTGCGACCACCCCGTCTGAAGCAATATCAAAAGCAATCACTTCAGTTCCAGAAGTTTTACTCTCCCTCAAATTAATTTGCTCTCTCATTCCTTTAGGATGGATTTTCTTCTGATTTTGCTGTTGCTATTGACACGTTCCTGCCCTCCATCAAGCATAACAGAGGCTTAAGAAGTGATTTACCAGAAAGACTGAGCAGAATAAAAATACAATGTGCTCCACTGCACTGCTGGAAGGCCGCTTCATTCAGACTTAATGGACTGATGCTATTAATAAAGCTTTGTCTGTCATATGCTGAGCATCAAGTTTGAAATTATTTTGAAAGATGTCGTCTGTATCTATTAATTCAAATAAATCTGTCTCCATCTCAGTCAATCAAACCCGCCCCTGGCACCAATCTGCACAGCTGTCTACACATGTCAGAGGTGGAGACAGTACATCAATATTTGACTGTTCTCATTTTGGAGAAGGGAGGATATTTGGATTTTCATGGGTTTTTCTCTGTATTCGTTTTTTTTTTTATAGTGGGTAAAATACAAATCTTTTGTAAGTGGTACGATGGCCACCAAGCCATCTCTCCAAGTGCAGTGGTGGACAGTAACAAAGTATTTGTACATTTAATAATAATAATAATAATACGTTTTATTTGTAATGCACTTTATATTTAACAAAATCCCAAAGTGCTACAAAAAAAGGTTAAAAAATCAACCAAAAGCTCTGCTAAAAAGGTGGGTTTTAGAGCTGCATTTAAAAGCATCCACAGACTGTGGTGTCCTCAGGTGGTCAGAGAGAGCATTATCTCACATAGTACGGTGCTTGGTCCTGGGAGGGATTCAGGAGATATGCTGAAACAGAATGGAGGGCATGTGTGGAGGTTTGTGGAGTGAGGATTTCCTTGAGGTATGGGGGGATGCATCACCATGGATACACTGATAGGTGTGGAGGGAAACCTTGTACTCAATCCTGAATGAAACATAAAGCCAATGGAGTGATTTGAGGATGGGAGTGATATGATCGTATTTGCGCACCCTCATCAGGATCCTTGCAGTGCTTTTCAGAATCTACTGCAGCTTCTGGAGGCTTATGCTGGGGATCCCAATGAGGAGCGCATTGCAGGAGTCCAGCCTGGAGGAGACAAAGGCATGGCGAGCTTTTCCACATCTGCAAGAGTGAGTGTGGGGCTTAATTTGGTGATGTTCCTAAGATGGAAGAAAGAGGTCTTGCACAGATGTTTGATATGGGCCTCAATGGTCAGATGAGAGTCCATTTTAACTCCCAGGTTGGTAACTGATGTTGAAAGTGGAATATCCTGTCCAGAGAAGGTAATGCTGTTAAAGACAGGTGTCCCGACCTGGTTTGGAGTGCTGACTAGGATGGCTTCAGGCTTCGAGCTGTTTGAAGAAGTTTGCCTTCATCCACGCCTTTATCTCTTCCAGGCAGGTGGTCAAAGTGGAAGATGGCAGGGCAGCAGAGGGGGTTGAGTTTGTCCTGAGGTAGAGTTGAGTGTCATCAGCATAGTAATGAAAAGAAATTGCATGCCGAATGATAACATGACGGAGGGGGAGCATGTAAATGATAAACAGGGTGGGGCCGAGGACTGAGCCTTGAGGAACACCACAGGTGACATTGTGTGTAAAGGATTTAACCTCTCCCAGTGCGACATGCTCAATTCTCCCAGTGAGGTAGAATGAAAACCAGTTGTAGACAGAATCAGAAAGACCGACGGTAGAATGTAGATGGTGAAGGAGATTGTTGTGGTCCACAGTGTCAAACGCTGCAGTCATATCCAGGAGGATAAGAAGAGATGGGGAGCCAGCATCTGCTGTTATCAGCAGGTCATTTGTGACCCTGACCAGAGCAGTTTCTGTGCTGTGGCCGGAATTTCTCAAACAGGTTGTTTTGTTTTAAATGGACCACATTTCAATCATGACAACTTTCTGAATAGTTTTAGCATGGTACTGAATGGCCATGTTAATGTATTTGGTATTTGTACACTGCTGCTGCTTATTATTGCTGCTGCTGCAGAGCAAGTATGTATTTAGATTCACAGACATGTTGCTTTAAGCATGTAAGATATGCTGCTGCTGCATAAATAGACATGCATCAATCCCACAGCAGATCTAGGCAGGTGGAGCTGGGGAGGTGGAGGGATTCAGAGGAACTCTGCGCCTACAGCAAACACTGAACCAGACTATTTCAATGTTGAGCAAGCAATCTCATTAGCTGCAGGATCAGCAGAGGCCAATCAGCTTGTGCCATGTGGTAATGATATGTTTGCTTGTAGACTGCATGTAAAGGACTGATCAGCCTGTGCCATCTAGAGTTTCATATCTAAACTAGATATTTTTCAAGTATAACATCAAAAACTTTTACTTCGCTACAATCCAAAGCATCATATCGTACTTTTTACTCCACTACATTCCATAAAAATATATGTATTTTAAAGTGTAGAAATCGCCATCCCTTCTGGAATGCACAAGTTGTGTCCGATTTGTGAATGAGTTGATTCTTTCAAATGAACCTGCTGAATTTGTTCACAAATAACACCGAACAATTAATTTGTGAATTGGGCTGATCCGATTTCATCTGTTCTTGAGTCAAAAACTCACTGATTCAGTGGAGTTTGAATGTGCATGCTGGCACGAAAAGTAAGTTACTAATTAATTTTACTATTGATTATTGTCAGTGAAATCATATATTAGCTCATGACTGTCAGTTATTTGTGAAGCAAATCTCCTGAAAAAAGCAAGAAGTTAAAGCACATAGATATGCTTTAATTTGTCTAATATTACGCAAACTAATGCCTATGCACCTTCCCCACTGTTGTAGCGATATCAAATGATATAAACTAGTATGGGCATAGTGTTCCTCTTAAAACGATAATGCATTTTGCACCATGTGACGGTTGTGTTTTTATACAGTACTATTTGTCGCCACATATTTACACAATTTTTGTTTAATTTTTTCCCCCATTTTTGAAATACTACATGGTATATTATTTCACTTGTTTGCACACTTAATTATCATTAACTTAAATTGATATTTTAGTATTAGAGCTACACTATATTGCCAGAAGTATCGTGACACCCCTCCAAATCATTGAATTCAGGTGTTCCAATCACTTCCATGGCCACAGGTGTATAAATCAAGCACTAGGCATGCGGACTGTTTCTACAAGCATTTGTGAAAGAATGGGTCGCCCTCAGGAGCTCAGTGAATTCAAGCGTGGTACCGTGATAGGTTGAAGCTGTTATAGCTGCAAAGGGTGGAACAACTCCAAATTAAACCCTACGGATTAAGAATGGAATGTCATTAAAGTTCATGTGCATGTAAAGGCAGGCGTCCCAAAACTTTTGGCAATATAGTGCACATGATCAGTCGTTAAAAGCTTGCAATCTTATTCATCTATTAAACCTTTGACAAGTATGGACACCCAGATCTGTTTTCTGATCCAGAGAGAGCAACTGTCATGTATAGATGTAGAACGGCTTCACAAATATCTTTTTAACATCGCAGTATGGTTATTTCTGTTACAAATATTCAAATTATTACAGAAGTAGTGGGATAAAAGTTTATAGTTCGGATATAAACACTGATGTCTACGGTAGCAATCAAAATAGAGTAAATCACCTTTTAAAGTAACTTGATACTTCAAATAAAAATTGTACCAATTACATTGTTTCACCAGTAGGCAGCGACAAGTGTATGTCATTGAATCATTCATTCAAGAGATTCATTCAAAAATGCTGATTCATCCACTAATGAAACAAATGCGTGAGTCATTGAATCATTCATTTAAACCGTTAATTCCTTCAAATGAATTAAACACTTTTAAATAGGCTGCATCAATTAACATTTTGCCAGAATGTTTAGTAAATTAGAGTAATTCTCAATTTATCCAGAATCATGCAGCTCTATTTAGTATGTTAAAGTTTAGTTTGATAGTGTATAATAAGTGTTGGTAATAAAATAAAAAGTTTGCTTATTTGAAAGACATTAAATGTCTGCACTAATCTTTCTTATTAGTGCAAACTACTGACTCGTCCTATATAATTCATCGATCAGCGCTTTTACTTTTAATACCTAAGTACGTTAAAAATCAAGTAATTTACTTTTTTTAAAAAATGAAAATAAGTATATTTTAATAAGAAATCTGTACTTTTACTCGAGTACTTGATTTGTGTTTGTGTCGACCTGAATAGATGGCTACAAAGTAGACACTTCAAGGTCGTGTATAATGTCTTGTTTCATCCTAGAAGACCAAACCTCCTTTGTGGACAATATTGCAGGACAGTCATCTGGCAGATCTTGTTGCTTCATGGTGTACAACCTCAGGAAAATCAGGCCTTTGCACTCCTCACCTCCTCACTCGCTCACTCCGCAACCTGGCTTATAAAGAAAAAGAAGTAAAGTTTGATGTGGCATAAGCACTTTTGCAGCATATTTGTTTGTATATGTGCTTGCAGCTGCTCTGTGAAAACAGACCGTGTGAAGGTTGTTTGTAGGCTGATCAGATGCATAGAAGGAGATGGTTATGCAGCACTTCAGGCTGAGAGCATTGTAATACACAATTAATACAAAGACACACACTGCTTCCCACACACACTCTCAAATCACACATACACTCACATTCTCCCTAAAGGGAAGGTTATTATCTTCTCTATAGCTTTGACCTAGTTTGCTGTTCAATGTCATACGCATGACAGGCGGGTTGACACACGTTTCCTTTTCCCAGGAATAGTCCATGAAGGGCTTGTAAAATTCCTACTCTTGGTAATTTTGTTTATGGTAGAAACAGTGACAGTGGATATATGTGGGTGTATCTTTATTATGGACAATTTATGGGCAAATATAAATGATTTCCCTCATATTTTGATGGTTTAATCAAACTTATTTAAAAGTATGAACGTTATGAACTTTCAAAGCATATACTGCAATCCAATTAAATACATTCTGGACAGAATGTTTAAAATAAAAAATAAAAATAAAAAATCTTTAAACATTAATCTTTCATAATGGTATATACAGCCATTGTGGAATGATCCACTTGTTCTTTATTTGTGTAAATGGAACACAGCCCAATATTTCTGAGAATCATGTCATGAAATATTGTTTTTACTAACTAACAATCAGTGACATCAATCTTAACTTTGCCATAATTACATTGGAGAAACCGCCTCTGAAACTCTTTTAACATTCAGAAACACACATCTGTTTACATCAGCGCTAATTGATTTTAATTTCAGTCTTTTTTTAATTACTGTGGAGCATAGTAGAAGATCCTGCTGGATTCATGCGGAGTGTAAGTGAGACTCTAGCAGTGTAAAGACGATGTGAAACCGCGCACGCAAATTAACTCAGTCTTTCGCTCTTAAGAAACAGTATGTGTGTCCTCGTGACTTAATACTGAATATACTCACATTATTTGATCAGGTAACACTTTTTAAAAAATAAAAATAAAAAAAACAGCAAATTATGCATACTTAGAAGCAGCAATCCCTAACCCTGACTCTACACTCTTAGAAATAAGGGTTCAGTGGGGATCTATATAGAACTCTAGGGTTCTTGACTCAGTTTTAAAGAACACTTTATGCCAAAATATTATTTATGTAATTACAGTGTAACAATGTCAACTTAAAAAAACAAAAGTATAACCTCTGATTGATTTAATACAGACTGACTTACAGTAAAAGAGTTAATTTATATATTTTTATATATATATATATATATATATATATATTGTAACAGCTGCTGCAGACAAGAGGCATTGGATACAAATGCAGTAAACATTTATTGAAACAGGACAACTGAAATAACAAGGAACAAGAAACTGCAACAAACGCACACGATACAAGCATATATTGCTACAACAATCCAGTGTTTGGGTAGTTTTTGTGTTACCCAGCTCCTGGGTCAGACGTAACAACCCAGAGTTTGGGTAGTTTTTTTGTTACCCAGCTCCTGGGTCAGACGTAACAACCCAGAGTTTGGGTCGTTTTTTTGTTACCCAGCTCCTGGGTCAGATGTAATAATCCAGTGTTTGGGTAATTTTTGTGTTACCCAGCTCCTGGGTCAGGCGTAACAAACCCAGTGTTTGGGTAGTTTTTGTGTTACCCAGCTCCTGGGTCAGACGTAACAATCCAGTGTTTGGGTAGTTTTTGTGTTACCCAGCTCCTGGGTCAGACGTAACAACCCAGTGTTTGGGTAGTTTTTGTGTTACCCAGCTCCTGGGTCAGACGTAACAACCCAGTGTTTGGGTAGTTTTTGTGTTACCCAGCTCCTGGGTCAGACGTAACAACCCAGTGTTTGGGTAGTTTTTGTGTTACCCAGCTCCTGGGTCAGGCGTAACAAACCCAGTGTTTGGGTAGTTTTTGTGTTACCCAGCTCCTGGGTCAGGCGTAACAACCCAGTGTTGGGTAGTTTTGTGTTACCTGTTCCCAAAGCAGTGCAGCTCTGTCAAATTGGTGCATGTCTTTGCTAAAATACAGGTTTGTTTGTTTTATTTTATCTAAAAAAAAAATTGTTATTGTTCTGTATATCGTTTAATTTTATGCAAAGCAACATACAGGGGAGCGATGTGAGTCACCTAAACGAGTGTCATGAGTATGATTTTACAGAATATAAATACTTAGGATATTATAATATGTTCTCAGAATTGTACACTGATTATTTATGGACAGGTTATGGAGTCAATCAGAGCATTTTTCGGCTACGAGTGAAACGTTATCAGTTCCCACGCCGAACGTGAGCATCTCCGGCACGAGATCCAGCGCCATTACGGTGGAAACAGGACAACAGAAACTGGTCCATTACACTGGAATTACTTCTAATTGTTCAATTGTTACTTCTAATATTTGTTAAAGGAGCTTAAATATTGGCAATGTGTATTAAAAAATGATATAAAATATGATCGAAAATAAAGGAATTATCAATCAAACCAGTGGTTGTGAGTATTTAAAAGAAGTTTATAGGATTCTGTATACATTAATTCATGTATGAAGTAAAAGAAAAAAAAAAAAAAAGTATTATAGTAAAAATAAATCAATCCATTATGCTGGGTTAAATAAACAATCCAATTTGCTGGTTAAAATTAACTCAACACGTATTCTGTCCTATTTACCCAGCCCTTGGGTTTTTTTTGTTTTGTTTTTTTCCTTCAGACCAGTGTTTTTAGAGTGAATATGTATAGTAATATAATACAATTTCTGAATTATATACATATGTATTATATTACATTCAATTATTTAGTTGCATTATATATATATATATATATTCTGAATGAGCCTCCTACAAGGATTCTCAAGATTATTATTAAAATGCATATTATTACTAAATGCATCTTACACCATAATATTCATTATGAATGAGATTTTTTGCTAATATAATGACTTGGCTATACAGGGCTGAATGGAAGAGCAGTGCAGACTGATTCAAGAGCAAACAGCCATACATTCATCCACCACAGGAGGGCAGAACAAATCCTCCAGATGTGTCTCACGGGCTCAACAGCAGCTTTCATTTCTAATTAAACAGCGAGCAGTTTATTAAAGGCTCTGTGATTAATATTCCCTCTCTTCACACTGCTCTTGCCTCAAGACTATAAATGCTGCTTTATTCCCAAAGTAAGAAAGACATGGATTTGCTGCAGCATCATATTTTCCTCCTTTCCATTTGCAGTCTCCTGCATGTGAAATGAAGTTCATTAATAAGAAATAATGAATTATGAATATCACAGACGCCGCATGAGGTTGATGAAAACGTGCTGTATTTGTTCCTCTACACACTGGTGATTATATATGTGAAAAACATTTTTTTTTTCCAATTACAGGAAAAAAAAGGAAAAGTGGAAATAAGCTGCTTATGAATTACAGTCAGGGCAATAGCATTCATTATGCAGCATATGAATGTTTCTTCAGTATGGACTTTTACAAAATAAACTCTCCTAAATACACTTTCACTCCCTCACTAGTTCACTTCATCTGTCTACTAATAACATCCAGCAAAAGACAAATATGATCACAGCAGAATTCTGACTTTTTTCTGAAAGTCATGAAGTTATTTTTACTGTTTCTGTCACATCTTAATAAAACACTTTTGCATTTTAGACAGTTTTGAAATAGCCTAAAGTGGCTGACTTTTGTCCTGTTATAGACCTTTTGCGACAGAGAAACAAGCATGTAGCCATCTAGAACATTGTCTTTGATCTTCAGTTTTTGCAGTAGCTCTGTATATTTCCATGGCATCGCTGTCAATAAGTAATTAGCTGGTGAAGTGGATTTACTTATCATGAGCATTGTAATGTTTGAAGCAGATGTCATAACAAATGTCAGTATACGGGAAGATTTAAAACGAGCGGTTCATTCATAAATCTGTAAGATCTTACCTTCATGCTGTGGAAATATAAACCAGAAGACAGAACCCAACGAGCGCACCACTGAAAAGGGGCGGGGCTACAGAAGGTCTATCTACCTTATTCTTACGCCCCATGACGCTTTGCGTGAATTATGGGTGTAACTTCCGTTAAGCTGTAAACAATCAGTGAAAGTCTTGCTCTATATGGAAGCTTGTTTCTGCCACTAAATAACTTTTTTTTTCTTCTTAGAACTGCGCTCGCAATTCTGACTTTATAACTCGCAATTCTGATTTTATATCACTCAATTCTGACTTTATATCACGCAATTCTGACTTTATATCTCGCAATTCTGACTATATATCTCACAATTCTGACTTTATATCTCGCAACTCTGACTTTATAACTCACAATTCTGACTTTATATCTCGCAACTCTGACTTTATATCACTCAATTCTGACTTTATAACTCGCAATTCTGACTTTATATCTCGCAATTCTGACTTTATAACTCGCAATTCTGACTTTATATCTCGCAATTCTGACTTTATAACTCGCAATTCTGACTTTATAACTCGCAATTCTGACTTTATAACTCGCAATTCTGACTTTATATCTCGCAACTCTGACTTTATATCACTCAATTCTGACTTTATAACTCGCAATTCTGACTTTATAACTCGCAATTCTGACTTTATAACTCGCAATTCTGACTTTATATCTCGCAACTCTGACTTTATATCACTCAATTCTGACTTTATATCTCGCAACTCTGACTTTATATCACTCAATTCTGACTTTATAACTCGCAATTCTGACTTTATAACTCACAATTCTGATTTTATATCACTCAATTCTGACTTTATATCACGCAATTCTGACTTTATATCTCACAATTCTGACTTTATATCTCGCAATTCTGACTTTATAACTCACAATTCTGACTTTATATCTCACAATTCTGACTTTATATCTCGCAACTCTGGCTTTATATCACTCAATTCTGACTTTATAACTCGCAATTCTGACTTTATAACTCGCAATTCTGACTTTATATCTCGCAACTCTGACTTTATATCACTCAATTCTGACTTTATAACTCGCAATTCTGACTTTATATCTCGCAATTCTGACTTTATAACTCGCAATTCTGACTTTATAACTCGCAACTCTGACTTTATATCACTCAATTCTGACTTTATAACTCGCAATTCTGACTTTATAACTCGCAATTCTGACTTTATAACTCGCAATTCTGACTTTATAACTCGCAATTCTGACTTTATATCTCGCAACTCTGACTTTATATCACTCAATTCTGACTTTATAACTCGCAATTCTGACTTTATAACTCACAATTCTGACTTCATAACTCACAATTCTGACATCATAACTCACAGTTGTGAGTTTATATCTCACAATTCTGACATTGTTCTCAGAATTTTTCTCAGAAAGTCAGAATTACTGTGTTTTATTTTTTATTTCATGGCGGAAACAAGTTTCCATAGCTCTACGAATGCAATAATGTTTTTTTTTTTTTTTTTAACTGTTTACAATTCGATGACATTATTCTACTCACCCTTCAACCATCAAACATAAAAAAGTGTAAAAGCATCAACAAGGTACTTTGAACAGACGCTGAATAACCCCAAAAGCGCAATTCTTTCCACAGCAATAATGGACGGGATAAATATCACTTCTTGATTTCTGGATGATTTCAGAGGAAACGTGTGTCTAATATCAGCTGATACTCGCTGTCTGTCTCCACTCACCATCTTTATCTCTGTGAGAAACGGGATTCGTGTCACTCTCTTGTCTGTTTTATATATATAGTATATATAGTAATATATATCTGTATTATGTAACATACGTTGCCTTAATCAAAATTTGTTCATTAATTTCAGCATTGTGTGATACTATTTCAAAGTGATTTTCATCATTTTGACAGATAATAAACTGTATTTACCTGACTTTATAACTCACAATTCTGACTTTATATCTCACAATTCTGACTTTATATCTCGCAACTCTGGCTTTATATCACTCAATTCTGACTTTATAACTCGCAATTCTGACTTTATAACTCGCAATTCTGACTTTATATCTCGCAACTCTGACTTTATATCACTCAATTCTGACTTTATAACTCGCAATTCTGACTTTATATCTCGCAATTCTGACTTTATAACTCGCAATTCTGACTTTATAACTCGCAACTCTGACTTTATATCACTCAATTCTGACTTTATAACTCGCAATTCTGACTTTATAACTCGCAATTCTGACTTTATAACTCGCAATTCTGACTTTATAACTCGCAATTCTGACTTTATATCTCGCAATTCTGACTTTATAACTCACAATTCTGACTTTATATCTCACAATTCTGACTTTATATCTCACAATTCTGACTTTATATCTCGCAACTCTGGCTTTATATCACTCAATTCTGACTTTATAACTCGCAATTCTGACTTTATAACTCGCAATTCTGACTTTATATCTCGCAACTCTGACTTTATATCACGCAATTCTGACTTTATAACTCGCAATTCTGACTTTATATCTCGCAACTCTGACTTTATATCGCAATTCTGACTTTATAACTCGCAACTCTGACTTTATATCACGCAATTCTGACTTTATAACTCGCAATTCTGACTTTATATCTCGCAACTCTGACTTTATATCGCAATTCTGACTTTATAACTCGCAATTCTGACTTTATATCTCGCAATTCTGACTTTATAACTCGCAATTCTGACTTTATAACTCGCAATTCTGACTTTATAACTCGCAACTCTGACTTTATATCACTCAATTCTGACTTTATAACTCGCAATTCTGACTTTATAACTCGCAATTCTGACTTTATATCTCGCAATTCTGACTTTATAACTCGCAATTCTGATTTTATAACTCGCAATTCTGACTTTATATCTCGCAATTCTGACTTTATATCTCGCAATTCTGACTTTATATCTCGCAATTCTGACTATATCTCGCAATTCTGTCTTCATAACTCGCAATTCTGACTTTATAACTCACAATTCTGACTATATCTCACAATTCTGACTATATCTCACAATTCTGACTTTATATCTCGCAACTCTGACTTTATATCACTCAATTCTGACTTTATATCTCGCAACTCTGACTTTATATCACTCAATTCTGACTTTATATCTCGCAACTCTGACTTTATATCACTCAATTCTGACTTCATAACTCACAATTCTGACATCATAACTCACAGTTGTGAGTTTATATCTCACAATTCTGACATTGTTCTCAGAATTTTTCTCAGAAAGTCAGAATTACTGTGTTTTATTTTTTATTTCATGGCGGAAACAAGTTTCCATAGCTCTACGAATGCAATAATGTTTTTTTTTTTTTTTTTAACTGTTTACAATTCGATGACATTATTCTACTCACCCTTCAACCATCAAACATAAAAAAGTGTAAAAGCATCAACAAGGTACTTTGAACAGACGCTGAATAACCCCAAAAGCGCAATTCTTTCCACAGCAATAATGGACGGGATAAATATCACTTCTTGATTTCTGGATGATTTCAGAGGAAACGTGTGTCTAATATCAGCTGATACTCGCTGTCTGTCTCCACTCACCATCTTTATCTCTGTGAGAAACGGGATTCGTGTCACTCTCTTGTCTGTTTTATATATATAGTATATATAGTAATATATATCTGTATTATGTAACATACGTTGCCTTAATCAAAATTTGTTCATTAATTTCAGCATTGTGTGATACTATTTCAAAGTGATTTTCATCATTTTGACAGATAATAAACTGTATTTACCTGTGAAAACAAACCTGGAAAGAGACGTAAGGATTTGAGGGAAAAAAATAGACGGAAAACTGATGGATCAGCTTTATTTGTAGGGCAATAATCTTAAATTAATTTTTTCAGTCTTTTTGAATGGAAGTGCCCCCCATAGTTCAAAACGCAGTAGTCTCGTCAGGAATAAGCTGGATACATATGGAGGACATCTTAATTAATATTAATTAATATTTTCACACTTTTTGCATCATTTGTCATTATAATAGTTTGAATGGAGATGATTCTGTTCAAGTGACATTTACCTGGACTCTGGTCTGTTTTTACTACATGTCAACTAATTCTCATTAGTAGTAGACTGTTAGGTTAGGGTTCAGGTTATTAGAATAATGTGACATCTAGTTGCGGTCACCAAAATAAAGTTTTACCTAATCAGCTTATGGGACATGAAAGAAAACACCCATCATGAGAAGTCTTGTCTCTGAGAGAAACTCCAGATTTCTTGATTTCTGGATGATTTCAGAGGAAACGTGTGTCTAATATCAGCTGATACAGCGAGTCTGTCTCCACTCACCATCTTTATCTCTGTGAGAAACGGGATTTGTGTCACTCTCTTGTCTGTTTTAACTACCTATCTGTCCCTGCAGAAGGTTTGGGATGAGTCTCACACTGATAATGACAATGTTTCCGATTTGTTAATTTCCCATCATCCTCTTGATAAGAGTATCATGTGTGATAATGTGTTCAGTCACGAGCGTGATGATGTTCACAACAAAAGCATCTGTGTGAAGTAATTGTTTGGGTCATTATTCATGTATTTGTGTTCATTTCGATCTCAAAATGTTAAAAACATTGGTGGTTTTAACAGCATCAGCAGAGGAATATACTTTTAATATTTAAGCAGCAGATTCTGGATTTTATCAGGCAATATGTGTGAAATTAATTATAATAGCAAGGCAAGTTTATTTACATACACATTCCATACACAATGATAATTCAAAGTGCTTTACATAGAAAAGGAATTAAAATAACCATAAAATACACCCTAGATTTGATTCAACAAATGTATAATATTCTGGGTCTTAGTATGTCCTCCATAATTGTAAGTAGACTGCTCTGACCCTTCTTGGCACAGAGTGTACAAGTTCATGACAAATTGTCACATCTGTGCTGTTTAACTCCTGGATGATGAGCTCCTTAAATGCCCTGATCTTTAATGGGGAGTGTTGCTCAACTCGTCTCCACAGGCGCTCAAGAGTGTTAAGATTGAGTGCAATACGTGTCCACAGAAGGTTTTTCACCTTGGGAGAATGCATATCCTCATTGTCATGTTGAAAAAAATAATAAGAATAAGGAGTGTTAACATCTTCTGTTTCAAGTTTGTGTATTAAATTACACAGTGGTGTGTGAATTCATGAGAGCATTGATAAAGCACAACTCCCTCACAGCTTCAGCACTCATAAATCCCTATATAAGAGCTTTACTACCACTGAACTTTACTGTGGGAATCAGGCACTTCTCACTGTACTCCTCCTCTAGCAACACCAGAACATTTTGGATGCTGTTAGATCTAAAATGATTGATTTGGTCTCATGAGACCAGAGTATTGATTCCCAGAATCTATATTTTGTAAATATGGGCTTTGGAAATGGCTAACTGACTTTATTGTGCTTTGGCTACAGTAGGTAGTGCCAGTGAGAATAACAACCATGTCATTTCTGCAGGCTGCATCTTACTCTGTGAGATAAACAGTCACTCTTTTCATAGCTTTTGCTGGCTCTGAGACACTCGCTTGGTATTTCTCCTGCTCTTTGTCTAGCAAAAAAAAAAAAAAATCCCTCATCACTAAATGAAAGCTTAAAATGAAGGCCTGATTATTTCAGGGGCCTTGTCACTTGTTATATAGCCCACTGTGGGCTATATAACACTTTTAATTGTCAAGAAATTACTTTATTTAAATGTTGTGGTTCAAAATACTTACCTGTTGATCAAAAATTGCCTTAAACTTACACCAGAAAATTTTTATTTCGTTTTATTTAGTAACTTTCAGGAGGGTGTACACATTTTTGCAACACAATATTTTATCCAAAATCGTATTTTCCTGAATAATTTGACATGCTTCTTTGGTAATGGATCAAGCAGACATGCTGGAACATTATTTTCATGATTTAATTTAAAGTATGTCAAATTGGATTAAAATAATTCTTCAAAATGGGGTGGAACTGAACAAATATGAGTTCAGATAATGACCATTCTGTAAGTGCTTTAAATGGAAACAGACAGAACATGCAATACAAATGTTATTTATAAAAGTTAATATAAAAATGCAGTATAAAACAGTTTACATACAGACACAAACAATTATACGGACATAAAATAATACCACAGATATTGCACAAATGCTCAAGTGGCATTTTCCTGCTTTTCACATCCACCTGATGTTAAAGGAACAGTTCACAGCTGTACGCTTCATATATACTTCAGCAACGCACTGAAATTGATTAAAATTTGGCTCTGTTCCTCAATACAAAACTACCACGTGATTTCAGAAGACATGGGATGTGGTGCATGAATACTTTTATGCTCTTTGAAGCTTGACAGCCTCTGGTCACTGTCTGCAAAAGAGCAGCGTGAACATTGTGCTAAACGTCTCCTTTCAAAGAAAGTCGTACAGGCTTGGAATAACATGAGGGTTGATAATTGATGATGATTTTGGTGAACGACCCTTTAATTTTTGACCAACTTTATGTCTCTTGTGCTCTTCCCACATACACAGACAAATAAAATTAATCTACAAATACATGAATAAATTCACATGAAATGTGTAGTATACAGTATACTGTTGTAAAATAAGCTACATCACAAGAGTTTTTGGTTTTGTTGGACTCATTTTCACTGGACAAGTTTTTTCTTCAAATATTCAAAATATAAAAACCTCAGGCCAGCTGCTGAAGTTATGAATTTACTATACTGAATCTACAGCATAAACATATTATAGTCTCACACACAAAAACAAACATATTTGAAGTTGCTTAATTACTATTGCTAATTACTACATTTCGATGACAAAATTACAAAACATACACTCTATAAAATGCTGGGTTAAAAACAACCCAAGTGGGGTTGAGTATGGACCTGCCGGGAAGTTTTATTTAACCCAACTCTTGTTTAAAAATTACTATATTTCTTGCTTAAAATTAACCCAAAATATGTTGGAAATTAACATTTATTAATAAGTTTAATGAATAATAATTAAACAATAAACATTTATTAAATTGCTTATTAATAAATGTTCACATTTTGATATTTATTGTTGCCTCTAGTAATTATGTTATGATGTTATATATATATATATATATATATATATATGATTTTTAATTTTTCAACCTATTTTGGGTTCATTTTAAGCCAGCCATATAGTAATTTTTAAACAATAGTTGAGTTAAATAAAACTACCCAGCAGGTCGGGCAAACATTTAACCCAACCGCTGGGTTTGTCCATTTTCAACCCAACTTGTGTTGTTTTTAACCCAACATTTTTTAGAGTCTACCATTTAATCTTTGGTAAGTGTTTGATTTTAGAGGGGGAAAAAACAACAACAACAAAAAACTTACAAATCTCATGAAAACATGTCGGGTCATATTTTACCCCATAATCAAAAGAAAAAAACATTTTGCATAAAGAAAATTAATTTATTATTACTTCAACAGCAATAATATTTTATTCAAATTAACAATTTTCAATTTAGCAAATTAAAAGCATTTAATCAAATACTACTATAATCCAAAAAAATGAGATTGCAATGCAATTTATTTCGTCTTTGTATTGATTTGAGGATTAAATATGACGTGTTTTGGCAGATTTCATGAGATTTAGCCACTGTTTCTAGTTTTGGACAAGTAAATATTTAACAAATCTACATCCACAGAGACTCAGAGGTAGCCAGTCTGTCCCATGCGAGACAGCCTTTTCAGTAACATAAGAATGCTTCCTTTTATTATTGGTGTCCACTGTTTTGATTTGTTTGAATGTTTCATCATATCACTCCACAGCTGAGTGTTTGGATATGAGGCGGTCTGACGTTTGTTTGGTCGTCTCTTTGAGCTACATTTAGCCGCGTCTGAAAGCGAACTGATGCGTCAGACCTTTGTTTGTCTGTGAAATCTTATTTGCCTCCATCAGAGAGGCACCGGCGCAAGAATGCGACGAATTTCCTGTTAGTTCCTGGGGGTTATGCATTGTTTTTCCTGTCTCTGGGAGCCAAGCTTTTTCTTTTTTTTTATTCTTTGTCCCTGCTGACTTCCCGTAGCCGGGTGAGCAAATCGAGTGGTGTGAGGTACAGGGAACATTTCAGGACTGCCTCTCGTTTTCTCTCGCTCGGGATGATGGGAGGCGTGGAGCGAGAGGGGGAGTGTTAGGTGTGGAGGGACGGATGGCGACGGCATTATGCCATGCTGCTGGTGGGCGTGCTCTGGGTGCTGCCGATGCTGGCGTTGGCACTGCTGTCCTCGGAGGGAGACGAGTGGGTGGGCACGGGCTGGCGTTTGGTCAGACCACATGGGCATCCTGATAGAGAGAGGACTGGACAAAAAACAGGGAACATTAAGCGCAATCAACAAAAACAAATAAGGACATATTTCCACGGCAACTATCGGGTTAAGTGATCGCACCGTGAAAAGGAAATGCGACAGGAAAAGAGCAGAGGAAGTGTGCAGAAGAAAAGATTGAGGTTTACCTGAGAGCTCGGCCGCTGTTGATCTCATTCCCAGAGCCACAGGATGCCCTGAAACACATGCAAACATTAGATCATGAGTCTACAAACCTCATGAAGGGATCACTTATATTCAGGACTTTTCGAAAAGTCCAGATCATCAGTCTGGAGATACTGTGGCAGCGGCCTTACTTAACTGCTTCATCTTATTTCTAGTGGCAAATCATCACGAGGCTTGTTAGAGCAGCTCTCTCCACCTCTTCCCTCATAAGCTAAAGGAGCAGAGAAAACTCTACCAAATACATCTTCTCACGCATGAGTATTTATATAAGTCACAAGCTCCGCTACACATAACTCATTCTCCACTTACCTGTGCGTATCTTAATGAACCATAAAGCGCCGGTGAGGAGAACCCCGATCAGGAATCCTCCGAACGCAATTCCCAGAACAGCCGAGAGTCTGAACTCAAAACACGGATCTGAAACAAAGAAAGCATTTAGTTTCCCTCATTCAGTGGAAGGCAATTGTCATCCAGCATTTCCATGACTTTGTAAACCCATTAACTTCCCCATGGATCAGTTGAAAATAACAACTAGGACAAACATAGATTGGGGGCTCGTCCGGGATTCGAACCTGGGCCTCTCGCACCACATGGCAGGAATCAGACCCTCACTCTAAGCTGTATTATTGTTGTACAGGTACAGTAAGCGAGTCAGCATTAGATGACATCAGTGTGAGGGAAGTTACTTTGAAACTGTAGTTTGTCAAGCTACAAGCTGCTCATAATATAGGGCAGTTCATCTACAGTGAAATTACTCTGAAAGAAGCTTGAAAAAGTTGCTAGCTACACTAAAAGCTATACTAAAGTTATTGGGAAGTGTCAAGTCTATTTTATTGATATAGTGCTCTTCACAAGACATGTGAGACTATCGATTGGGCCAATAGACGATGCCATCGTCCGTCGCCGATGGCTGACAGACATCACAATGTTGAGCCGTCATCGTGATTCCACGGATGTCGGCTGGAATCGTCCATCAAGATGTGTCACTGTAGACATTGTCTGATGCCAATTTGGTAGACATTGCCCAACCCTATTTCTCATTATACAATTTATTAACATTTTAATGCAAGTCATGCAACAGAAGCTCTTGTTTCTGATCACTTATTTCAATAACAAACCCATACAAATTAAAGCAGTCTTATTGTAGTGAAATTTTAATTTAATCTAAGCTCAACAAGTGAATTATCCCTTACGAGGGATACACTGTGATTCGCAGAAGACCAGCATCGAGGGGTTCCTGCACCAATAAATCTTCTTAAATGTAAAACTATACAGTCGAAAATTATTCAATCATTCATGTCTCAGACGACTGAACAAACCGTTTCCTTCACTTTGCGGGGTTATTGCCATGTTTGTTCAGCTGTGCAGATGAGTAGCTTCACTGTCAGAAAGAAAATGTGCAATAAACTTTTAAGGTTTCAATAGCTCGTCACTGGGGCAGGACCCTTAAAGAGACTTCATACCCTAACTAAGTTGCATGTTAGGACCGTTGAGTAGTATTATGTACCCTTAAGGTATACTGTGAACCTTTTAGGGACAAATAAGGTACGAAGTTGCCCCTGTTGTACCTTTTAAAGGTTTACTGCTTTTTTTTTTCTGAGAGTGTTTTTGCTGGAAAAAACTACACTCATTTGAGCTGAACTACAGTCACACTACTGGCAAACGTAGTTGAACTAGTAGCACGAATACTTTTACTTAGTTACTCGCCAGCACTGGATGATATCAAGAACAGAACTTCTCAATGGTCCAGGCATTGATGCAAGTGAATTGAAGGCTGATCTTTTGTCTCCTGGGTGGATTGACTCCTGTGGTTTCCTCTCTACCCCTCCAGTGTATGACCTCCACGTTCCAGTGTTCATATATGCCGCTCCACACACACGCTCTCATCTTCCTGTCCATGACAATGATGGGAAGCAGGAAGGTCAATGGCAGCTGCTTGTTTTCGCTCAAGTTGAACATCTCTCTGTAATCGTGCACTTTGATGGCAAGGTGTTTGCTAAAGGCCAAGCTCCTTAGCAAAGACGGCGAGAGTGTTTACCAAAAACACCTCGGCTGCTCAAATAATGCTTCCCAAGGGCCTTGAAGAACTCTTGGTTTGGTGCCACAGGAAGGGTCTGTTTTATGTCCTTTTTTATTTGCTTTCTTCCCTAAGTCAGCAGCAGAGCTTCCACCAAATATCAGCTTTATTTGTGTGTTTGGTCAGAAGTCTGAGCTGAGCAAACAGAGGCAGGAAACTGCCGAGCAGGTGGTCAGGAGGGGATGAACTTCGGCCCCTCAAACAGGAAGGACAGCCCGGGGACTCGTATCCTCCAAAACACAGTGACTACTAACAGATCTTAAGTCCTTTTTCTACTCTATAGTTTTTGAACTGACCGTGTCCCAATGCTGATCTCTGGACCAGTGGCGGCCCTGTCAAAGAAAGACTGTACTGGTAAATTACCATGCGATTATGTGTGAACAGGACCCTTTCTGGCAATTTACCAGTATGAGAAGTCGTAACATTACCAGTATGGTATGATGCTGTGTGTGAAGAAATGAAAATGAAGATTACCGGTATGAGCGTGTACGAGGTCTGAACACGCTGGCATAAGAAGTCTGCTTTGGGCCAATCATAGAGTTCTTATGGAGATGACGATTACTCCGTGCTGTTTACAGTAAGCACCGCTGCTTTTTAATAGTCTTTCTATGTAAATGTGCACTAGATGGGCATCTCACAGCTTTGTCAGCATGTCACGCTCGAGACCCTGCCTTCTTTTCCATTCATTAGCGCTGCGGCTCTGCAGTTGGATATTATTATGCGCGTCTCGTAGGGAAGTAACGGTTCGGTAAGGGATCGGTACAGCGGGGGGAAAAAACTAAAATTCTTTATTATTAAACAGTGGTTTATTGAATAAATTGTGGCTCTCTCTTTAAATAAATTCAATTATAGATTTTTTTATAATTAAGAAGATGTTTAATTATATCAGCTAATGCTGTAAACTATATACAAGGAGCCCTTTCTTGCACATTACTATAATATCAAAGGTTACAATTAACAACAGAGCCCAAACTATTAAACTATTAAATAAAAAAAAAAAAAAGAAATGTAAATTGTACACAAGGCAGGTTTTGCATTATCTAATCATTTTTAAAATGTAATCATTCACACGGTTACTGTCATAACTTGTTTTCATTACAAATTTATTTAAACATATTAAATAAGACATTACTAACAGGTAAAGTAAATATAATGAATATATAAGCCAATATAGTGCATACATTTTGTGAAATGCTTCCTCTAGAGTTCATTTCTCTAGTGAACTAACATGCAGTGGACACTAAACGACTTGCCTGAGGTGAATGTAATGCTATGTGAGATATTATTCTCAAGCTGTTTTATCCCTCAACCCTATAGCTGTCTTTTTTAATGCTTTTTCCTGTTGTGGCAGTTAGCAAACAGCGTTGCATTACCGATGTGTGAACAGTCTCTTAAACTGTAAAAAACGAGAACTCTGTTGCATGTGTGAACAGCACATTTGTGTATTTACCGGTAAAGTAATTCTGGTAATTTTAAATTAATTTACTGGGATTACTGTGTAAAAGGGGCGATAAAGCTGTTCTGTCTAACTTCTATACGTTTAACTTTTCCCAGTTTACCGTGGGACAAAGTTTTAACTAAGATGGCTAAATGTAAACAAGTAGTGTACCATGGATGAGGTCTGAAACGCCTCTAGAGAAGAGTACACAACAAGAATTGCACCAAACTATAATAGCCTTGTCCATTATTTCAAATGGACAACAGTGGAGGAAAAAACAACGTGTGGATGAAGACGGATTGGACCACGTAGTGTCTTGCAGAAACACGACCCCATGTCAGTGTTTGTGCGGAGAGCAGTGGGCTTTCGCTATGGCCGGTGGAGGAATGCAAGGGTTTGTTCTTGACTCATCTTCCCGAGGACCGTCTTCCGTTTTGAAGAACAACACATTCCCTTCTTTGTGTGCGGCTGACAATAGAGACCCAGGCCCCATATTTGGGAAGGCCACACATACCAGACCTCGGACACAATAAATCCCCTACTGGCTCATTATTTCTGATTGCGGCCACAAGGTCAGCGAGCAGGCCTTCCTATAAACACCCCCTTCCCGTCCTCCTCGTCCTCGTCTCCCGACCTCATCTACATGACGACTGATGACGTCAGCCGGAGGTGGTTCGACACCAGCTCCAGCTCCACCAGAATAGCACCAGTTTTGCTGAGGCGAGTTGGGAGTTGTTGGAATCTGGGACAATGAAGTGTCGTCCCATTGTTGTGCTCACAAATGAATGGAATGGGAGGATTTATTTCCTGTATGTTTCCAAATTAGGACTCAAGGTTATCCAGCATAACAGGGTTCAAGGTTATAGGGTATCACAAGTTTCCTGAATATCGGAGACATTAATTTGTAGCAGCTGACGCACACAGATGACCCAACAAACTGTGATTGTGTGCTTATTATTGGGAGAACACAAACTTGGAAAGACTTAAACTTGGAACTACCCACTGATGCACTGTGGTCCGTCATTCTTACTAATTATTGTAATTATTCATTGAATATTAGAGTGTGTTATCATACTGCAATTTAATAAAAGCAATGTAAAGGATGTTTAATGTTTTGAGTGGCCAACTGCTGTAATTAACATGATAACCAATTATTATTTGGCCAGCACTTTGATGAGTGAAAAATAAGTTTCCGAAAAATTTTGTGGACATCCCATCTGCTACTACTGTATTACACAGTAGTCGATCAATATGGATTTTTGGATTACCAATGCCGATATAAAGCCAATATATATGATTAATTTGAAGATAGTAAATAATACTTGCAGTGAAACTAATACTTACCATATTTACTAAATTAGACGTAAATTAGAAATAAATATTTAGAAAATTAATCAATATAAAAATTAATTTGATCTTGATAAAAATGACTTGCACATTACATAGCATTTTCATAAATGAAGAAGTTTTGTCAAAATAAAAGTCCTGTTTCTGATACTAATAAGTTAAGCTGATCACTAGTATTATACTTACTATATCAGCCCTGTACATGGGCGTAGAATACGTGGGGAAATGTTTCTTGAGCAGCAAATCATCACATTACAATGATTTCTGAAGGATCATGTGACGCTGAAGACTGGAGTAATGATGAGCTTTTATCACAGGAATAAATTACACTTTACTATATATTCACATAGAAAACAGCAATTTTAAATTGTAATACTATTTCACAATATTACTGTTTTTACTGCATTTGTTTTTTATTAAATAAATCCAGCCTTGGTGAGCAAAAGAGACATATTTCAATTGTACAATTACAACTGTAATGTTTCCAAACTTTTTGTAGGTACTGTATTTTCTGCCCTATTCAATTTACATTGTATAAAATCCATTAGGACTTAATGCACAAGTGTTTGTTTTTTTACATAAACCAATCATAAAATTGTCATAAAATATAGGGGAAAAATTATTAGATATTGGTTATTGTTCAGCAGTGTATATGATTTCTTTTTAAAAGCAAATTGATTTTAAATTAAAAGCAAGAGATGAGAAAAAAATAAAATCTATCAATTCTGTCCCCCTCACTTCTGAAATGATGGCTACGCCTCTGGCCCTGTAGTTATTGGCACTGCCAACCCCATATCATTTGAATGCTGAGCAGTGCTTTAAATGGACTTTTAATTTGATTTTTCAGAAATATTTGAGATTAAATTTGATGTTTTGTAAGTCATACTTACTTGGTATAAGGGTCGGTATATATGGCTTGACCTGTAAGTTCCTCTTGACTTTCATTGTTTCACTTGCACACTAAAATCACAAAAGAAAACAACAGGAGATGGTTGTATAATCTGGGCTTTGTAAAGAGTCTTGTTTTTAACACTGTGTGCAGAACAAAGCTCCACAAACCTTCATGCCTTTTCCCTTCGTACACAGTTTAACTGCACATTCGAGGTCCCATGAGCTGGACGGCAAGTCCTGAAGCATCTCCAAGGAGAAGCTGAGTCTCTTGGGACAGTCTTTATTGTGACACGCCTCCTCTTTGAACGGCATGTTCCTCACCTCTGGCATGGAGCGAACCAAACAGCTGCTGACTATAATGTTTAACTTGAGGTCTCCAATGTTTGAAATCTGGTGAAGAGAAAGACATGCATGTTCAAACAAACTAAGATATTTCCTTTTGGATTGTGTGCACACAGAACCTCAATCATCAAACTAGATTTTTTGCATTTTCTATGGCATTTGCAGTGTGTTTCAGCACAATAAAGAACATTTATCGCAGGGATGTGATTTTTCCGTATTTTCCGTCCTGAAGTACGAGCCACATAAATTGTGTAAAAAAAAAAAAAAAGTCAAAAATTGCTGTGTTTTCAAATACGTCTGGCTTTTACACACGAGCAGCTCGTGATCTGGTGTTTTCAGTGTCTCGGTTCACAGGAAACACTGATCCTCATGAACTCCATCTCTGCAAGCTCTTCAGTCGCTTATAACATGCATTTGAAAATTTGTAATGAGAATTGTTTATAAATCTATTTTCAACAAAAGAAATGCAACGTCTCCCAATGATTTTCTGCCAAAATAAAAACTCTAAAGTTGAACAATTTATTAGTATTTTTCTTTAAAATAAAATAATAATAATAATTATTATTATTATTGTTGTTTGTTTTTGACAGTACAATAGTATTATTGCAACAGTAATATATATTTTTTATTTATTTCTTTAATTTTTATAATATATATATATATATATATATATATATGGAATAATAAAAATAACACACAAAGCAATTGAAAGAGAAGAAATGAAGACAGCCATAAATATTAGTATTGTAATTTTACTTTTGTTCTGTAAAATGAAATTATTATTATTATTATTATTATTATTAAATACTAGGGTTTTTTGTTTTTTTTGTTTTTTGACAGTACAACTGTTTTATTTCAACAGTAATATTTTTAATTAATTTTTACAATGTAAATACTGATAAAATAAAATATTTTAATTAATAAAATAATACTAACAATAATAAGCAAAGAAATTAATAATTTAAAATTAATTTTTTTTTGTTCAGTAAAATAAAATTAGTAGTAGTATTCAAAATAATAAAAATATTATAAAAGAAAAATATAATTTTGAATAATAATATTTTATATTATAGTATATAAAATAAAATATAATAAATTATTATTATTGAAAATAATATTTTTATATTATATTATATTGATAACAACATCAATAATAATGTTATCTTCTTTTTTTTTGTCTATAGCTCGTCACATGCTTGTTACTAAACACTGCGACGATGCGTCATGCGTCACAATGTAAGTAGAATAAATATAGAAAATGAGCCCTTGAACACATGAGAATAATCTACCTCCGCATAGACCCTTTTGTCAAGCTGAACTTTGCTGCTGGGATCCAGAGGTGACTTGTAGTCTGGAGACGAGTACAGCTTCATCTCCAAAGGACCCGGAGAAGAAGTGGGTGCCGGTGTGGTGTGCTCCACTTCTGTTGGTTCTATAGGGACAGAAAATGGACAGCAGAGACAGTCAACTATAATGATGCAATGATGGATTTAATAAAGGTTTACAACTCTTGTAACATAATTGCAACACCTTTCCATAATTGAAAAGCAACATTTCTGCAGCTGGAGGCTAAAAGCCGTGTAAACTCAGGAACACTTGAGTGACAGCAGCAGATCAACATGCATATGTTTTCATGCATGTTAATAAGCATTCAACAGATTGACCTTAAATGCTTTTGAGCGTCCTGTGATCAAACACTGGTTTTGCTAGAAGAGCAGAGAAAGAAATTCCTCAGATGAGATTATATATTTAACATCTCAGCTGCTTCTCCTAGACAGCAGTGAATTTCAGTGAACAACTGATGAGACAAAATCGTAAAGGTATTGTTCAGCCAAAAATGAAAAAAAAATCTGTCATTAAGATTTAGATTTAATTAATACTGATCAATTGAAAGTCTGTTCACCCAGAACCTTGACGCTTCAAAACATTCATAAATTTTTTATCTAATTAATCACATGATGTGCTGATTATAATTCATCAAATTAATTGCAAATGAATATCAGCTTTGTAATTTGTTTGTAATTACCTCCAAAAGATGATTTAAAGTTATTATTGTATTAAAGCATCAAATAGACATTACAAAAAGTAGCTTTAGAAAGAAATATTTTGATTTGATTCAACACAGAATTTATTACACATAAACGTGTAGGCTACAACAGCCATGATGTATTTCAGAAGCTGAATTGATATTTAGAAATATTTACAAACAAAAACAGTTTGGTTACCAACATTCTTCAAAATATCTTCTTTTATGTTCCACAAAAGAAAGAAAGTCATACAGGTTTGAAACGACGTGAAGATGAGTAAATGTAAATAAACAGAATTTTCATTTTTGGGCAAACTATCCCCAAAATATAAAATTAGCAATGAGTAATGAAACTCTAAATAAGAAACTAAAACTGCAGTAAAGGTTGCAGTAAATATTGAGTCATTCATTCATTTGATTTGATTTGATTTGTTCAAATGGCTGATTCATTCAGGAATAAAGTAAATGGCTCTCTTTATGAATGAGTCATTGAATCACTGGTTCACCCGATTCATTCGCTCAAAACAGAGACTGACAATAGCACTGCTCTGGCTTTATAGGTAATATTTTCATTGGCAAAACTGAGCAAAAAGATATAATATTGTGTCTAAAATAACACAATATTAACTTATTGTTTATTGAACTGTTGTATAAAATAACTATAACATTTGCACTCGTGCTATTCGGGACAAAAACAGTACTCGTGTGACATTGCTTTACTATATCATGTGATATAAATATGAGACAAAAATCAGGGGCATTTTTGCCCTGATATCTTGAATTTTACAGGCATTTTAACGGCATTCTATGGGCTTCATCACGCAGTGTGTTATTGCCCTGCTTTATGTTCATCACCAATCAACTGTATGAATTGTATGACCTACGTCGGTCTGGGACGGAGCTGCACAGGTACATACAGTAGAGCACTTACATATTGTAAAAAGAAGCTCAGCTGTGCTGTACCAATGAGGTTTGTTCTCACGCGTCAAGCAAGTACAGTTGACCACATTTAAGAGAGAAGGTAAATCCACGTCACATTACCTGAGGAGCTGGTGTTGATCCATAGCTGGAAGTGTGGCACGTTCAGACGGATCTCAGAGTAGCTGCTGATGGTGCTGTTAAAAAATGACATCACCTTCTGTCTGATGTCTGTAGCATTATCTGAGATCTTCTTATTTGAAGATACACTCAAGTTATTGAAGGTTATAAAATTGTTAGTCTGTAAGAAGGAAAGACGCATTAGAGGCTGATCTACAGGATACCTGTCATTGTATTTGTTAAGTTCTACCATAAAAATAGTACTTATTTTGTAGTTCATTTTTGATGTGCTTTCTCACCACAAATTTGATATTGTGACTCGCGTGGATTGTCCACTCAGTTTTTGGTGGACCTCTGAGGAGCAGTTTAGACTTAGATGACAAATGCACAGACACCTTCCTGAAAGAAAATGCCACATTAATGCTTCTTTCAACCTTAAAAAAAAAAATCAGTGAGACTTACACTACCGGTCAACAGTTTGCGAGATGTCCTTATGCTTAATGCTGGATTCAATTATGCTTTTTGGGATATATATTTCATGTAGTGTCTAATAGAGCTGTTTGTGAATGAAAAAGTTCCGCAAAGTTTCAAAAATCAAAGTGCAGATAAAAGAAAGAAGTGATTCGAGTCGTCAGTAATTCTAGTCTCACTTCCTGCTGAACCTATTTAGGTTTGTAACTAATTTGCATAATGCCAGTCTTCATTGGATGAACAGCGTCTCTTTTTCCCGCCCTCAAACACTGTAGTTGTGTCTGAGACTGGAAGAGTTTGGTTCATGTCGAGAAGAGGCTGTTTTCTGCTGCCAAAGCAAATCCACTTTGATGAGATTGATACGGTAAAACCGACACCATTGTTACTGTTCGTATCACTGTGGATCAAGTGCTAAAATTCAGATATGCTAATGAGAGTTTGGTTTCCAACCAATCACAGCAGACTGGGCCATCTGACCAATCAGAGCAGAACAGACTCTCGGAAAGGCGGGGTTTAGAGAGACCGAATCCTTGATCAAACCATTTCAGACACTGAGAGAAAAGAGCTGGTGCTGCAGTGTTTTTTTTTTTTTTAAACCTTGGATGCACGAAAACCTATTTGAGGAGACTTTAAAATAGCATAATAGGGCACTTTAATTATTTCAAACTTCTGACTGTTTGTGTAGACAGAAGAGATTCATTGAAAGATGTGAGAGCAGGTCAGATGGAGCTAAACAATGGACCGCAACAGCAACAACTGAAAGGTACTGTGCTGGTAACCAGCGAAGAAGCCAGAAAAAGCATTTCGGATCAGTGATGCAGAAATTAAGGATGCTTATTTTGGCATGCCATTTTTAGAAACCTCCTCCAACAACCTCCAAGGTGACAATTACCTTGCTCTGTTGTCATCAGGAATATTAATCACGTGCAGTTGTTCTCCGGGATGCTTCATGTAACATGATCTCAGCTCATTTGATGGCTCGGACAGCTCCAGCTTGATGAAGTGTTTATCTTTAGGTGTTTCCGGCTGCAGGTCACACGTGGACGGTCGCTGGAAGAACTTGCCTGAAAGAGGCAGTGATTGGATCACTGATAATGTACACAACTTCAGAGGCAATGATGAAGAGAGCGAGATCTTACCCGTCATCCCAGTGAAAGTGATGCTTTTGGGATCTCGTGCCTTGGTGAAGGATGTGACTCCTCCAAACTTCTCTATTGCCCATTCCAGAAGTTCAGAATCTCCGTCTGTGGACGAAGCAGCTAGTGTCTCTAGAGATCCTATATCTTTTGGGTAAAACCTTACTAAGGTCCCATTCGTCACCTGTAAAATAGATGGAGAAGAGTTCTGTGGTGCGGAGGCTCAAAATACTAAATGCAAATAATAAAACCATTACTTGATATAATCTTTTTCCTAACACTATCTGCACTGCTGTTTAAAGCCCGTGATTTACACTTTCTCCTAGATGGCAGTGTTTAACAGTTGGCAGCATTCATCCACCCAGACAAACATTTTCTATGTGAATATGTTGTGTGTCTTTAACTACTATGAACTAACGTATAAATTCATAATTTCATACAATGCACATTGTTTTTACACTCATCTTTCAAAAATATCTGCATGTTATTCTAGCTGTAATTAGGGGTTCAATCCCTAACTATTAACTATTGTAATTGTTAAAATTTCCATGGATCAGCATTCTCCCCTAAAAGTGATCGGGCAGACCAAACCATAATTCATAGAGACTTGAAACTTTGAGGGCTGGTAGTACTCACACCGCCTACAATGTCACCAAGGCTCGCCCCGATCGGCCTGACGGGGGCGCTACAGCGGTCAAAAGTATGAAATGGCTCATAACTCGGATTCATTCTTGGGTATTTGGACTTTTTGAAAAACCTACTTTTGTGAATTAGTCCTAGGTTTTTGACCCGATCAGAACCAAACCAGTGCAGCGAGATTTTCTGGAGTCTGATCGTCAATATTTATCAAAAAAAAAGTTGACATTTCAATTCATGGTCCGCCAAAATGTTCGAAGTGGGTGGAGCCACTTTTACTAAAATGGCTATAACTCGTGAACGGAATGAGATATTTTCACCAAACTTGGCACACATGTGCAAGAGCTCATTCTGTGGTCATGTGAAAAAGGACAGAGCGACTGGCCACTAGGTGGCTCTATAACAAAAAAAGCATAAAAATGGCTATAACTACATCACCGATATGACAAGTTCACACTACAGGACTTTAAACATCGACAGATCGCTACATGACTTGCTGTGGAGTCTTTAAGTCGTTGTGGTGTTCACACTACGTAAATGATCCGCAAAAGGGGGTTACACACTATACGAGCTGACAACAACTCTAACTTTATCTGAAAATCGACATTGGGAGGTCAGCCAGAATATTTTAAACTTAAGAGTGAAAGGGTTCATTTTATTTTAATTAAATTTAATAAATCGAATCTAATTTCTTCCCAGAGTTAAGGCCACCATTAGAACATTTCCTTTATTGTTTCAATGTCATGATTGTCACTTGACACGATTGATGATTGATACTTGATCTTAATCTATAACATGAGATGGGCGCCACCTTGTTTGTTTTAGTTTTAGTTCAGAGAGTCCTGTCGGTCGGATTTATAGGCTAAAGCACGTGAATTCATCCATTTGTATTAAAAATACATGTGGCCGGTGAACTGGGAGTGAGCTTTATAGTTACTTACACAATGTGTATCTGATATGAATAAACATTGGCAAATTATAGGCTATTTGATTGTTATTGCCGCTTCCATAGACATCAGTGTATATTTCATTGGCTGTTGCGTCGCGACACGCGACACCACAGGATATCGAGTCGGCCGACAGCTTAGCGTGCTAGATATTTGTCTGGCATCTGCGAGGTGTCAGTGACGCGTCAGCGAGCCTCTTTGATGCGTCGTTGAGTACTTCACACATAAAGACTGGTGAGCGCCGATCACCCGCTGATTTTCCCCCAATCACAGCCCGACCTGTCGGCGAGCTCGTTAACTTGCAAATCGGGCTTAAAATCCTGTATTGTAAACTTTGCTTTAGTCTGATTGACTTGAAAATTGGCATGCAGTGTCTTTGTCTGAAGTGCCATGATTGTCTATGAGGACAATGAGCATGTTTACATGCACACCAGTAAACTGACAACGCAAGTAAAACACGTTTACATGACTTTATTGATAAATCGGGTTATTTTCCTATAGTGATGTCAAAAAATAATAATTTGCGTATCTGACTCCGAGTATTCCATGTCAGATGTGATGTTAAATAAAGCTTGCAACATGTCAGCGGGAAACTTACGGCTTATATATTATTCTCTCATGCAGTTACAGATGCAGTGTTTTGAACTACTTCTACTTCTGCTGCAGAGATGAACACATTTATGAACACATAAAACACATTTTTTAAGTTTTCTGGGTCTTGAAAGAGTCTGCATTTGTGATACATTTTCTTCTTCCTTTCCTGCAAAACGCTCGCTCTGTCTGGATGCGTTTAAATCTGCACTAAGGATGCATTTCTGTCACGTATCGCACATATCACACTTCAATAAGCCGACAGAAAGCAGGTTAATGCGTTTAAATGCAGCGCAAAAGCCGTTTATGATCTTACTCTGATAAAAGAAAACGATTACCGCATTTACATGACCATGTTCATTGTTGGCTTATTAAGCATAATCGGCTTAAGGACCTGCATGTAAACGCACTCACTGACGTATCTCAAAAAATCAGCCAATGAGCAGCTATCAGACAAGGTTAATGGTGGCCGACTGGAACGAAACTCGCTGGGCCTGTTTGACTCACGGCCCTAGAGTTTTTCATGTGCGTAAAGGATTGTGTATTGCACAGTTATTTTGCCCATGACATTCGTACCACATGGTAGAACTTCTCATTCTGAGCAACTTTGCCTCTAGGACCACAGCTGTCCATCAAGTTGCTTGTTAAATATTGGAGATTATTTCAAAAACCAACTTTTGGTTTTGGCTCAACCTCGATAACTGTTAAGAAACTATGTATTTCAGGTAAATTGCCTGTATTTGCTGTAAATAGTCTTTTCCATCTATGATCAAGATGGTTACTTGCTAATTAAAACATTTCCGCACGTGCATAAAGGCCTTAAAGCACTTGGACCCCGATAATTGCTGCTAGCAGCTATATTTAATTTCTGTAGTTGCATCTATAATTACAGTCTTAACCTCTTTACCCACCCTTAAACCTACCTATAACCTGTCCTAAACTTACTCGTATCCACCTCAATAGCAGCACAAGTGTTTTGCAATACAACATCAACACAATAAATACACTGTACCTCACATGCTATTTTTTCATGTCAATACATACTAGTTACAGACACCTAATGACTGGTTAAAACAGTGTTGATATATTCTATATATAAAGTGTACAACCTACACTGTTAGTAAAAGTAGATTTTGGCTCCTGCCTGATGTGTTTGAGCGAACGGGCAGTGGCGTAGCGGACGGGCACGTCAAAAGCATCAAATGTTGGCAATATTAAGAGGATTTGGCATTTCCAATTAATGTTGGCCTGTTACATTCTTCTAGTCTATTACTATTAGGTTAGGCTTCTTTTATTATTAAATTAATATTATAATAAATTTCCCCCCCAATAATTTCATAGCGCCTCACCACACTGACGTGCTGTGATGATAAAAGATTAGGCTATTAGCTGTCTTTGAAAATGTTTTAATCATTTTTTTAGGCCTATACAATGAATTAAAGGCCTATAATTAAAATTATTAAGAGTGTATAATATTTCCTAACACTGCAGTCATCAATGAAAATTAAGCGCTCGGACCTCCGGCTTGCTTTTCGATTTGCGTTACGCCACTGCGAACGGGTCATTATGGATTCGGGCTTGGAAATGTAGTGTTTCTTTGTGTCTCATTAATACGAACAAGCTGTTTCTCCTCCAGGCCATTAAACTCTCCCACCATAAAACTCTACATTTTTAATATTTTGCAGCCTGGCTCAGAATTCACTCAAATTTGGGGAGGAGCTGAAATAAACGTTCGCTCCCTTTCGGTTTGCACTGTAATTCCAGTGTGCTTTGTTCCACAGCAATCTAATAAAGGTTAACAAGGTTCGACGGTGGAAAGAACAAATTGAAGAAAACAAATTGTCATACCGGGCTGTTTTGTTTCGAGTGTTCTGGCACATCCATATTCTACACTAGTGAAGTCTGTTTGCAAATTCTCATGGGGTCACAGGCTAAACAAACAGGGTTAATTGCCTCTCGAAACAGAGCTGAAACTGCGCAGCTGTAGCTGGTTTTATTGTCAGACACCTGCCAACGGCTCCCACGTGGCAGACCATTTGTTTCACTGTTAAATATAAAGACGGGATGGAAGTGTCTTTGTGCTGGCAGCTCGTCAACAAATGTGGATGCATGCTTGTGTACAACATCTCTTATTTTTAGTGAACTCTGGCAAGATTTACAAATGAATACACTGGCTATTTTCATCTGAATGCATTGGTACTTACGAAGATCTTCACTGCAGGATTGTCCTTAAGAGCGACACTGATGGTTTGTGTGCTGGTAGAGGTGAAGATCAGAATAGGCGGGTTCCCCCCAGTTACGCTGAGCGTGAATATCATGGGTTGTTTCTGTGAAAATACAAGAACGGTTTCTGAATTTAATATCTTAGCCCATTTGGCAGAAAAAAAATATTTTTTAAACCAACTGCAAATATGTTTGTTAGAAGCAGGAAAGCAGTCTGCAGTGGTCAGTATCTATCAAAAGTGCTCCAAGGAAGGAACAGTGGTGAACCGGCGACAGGGTCATGGGCGGGGAGCGAAGGCTGGCCCGTGTGGTTCGATCCAACAGACGAGCTACTATAGCTCAAATTGCTCCAGAAGTTAATGCTGGTTCTGATAGAAAGGTGTCAGAATACACAGTGCATCACAGTTTGTTGCATATGGAGCTGCATAGACCAGTCAGGGTGCCCATGCTGAACCCTGTCCACCGCCGAAAGAGCCAACAGTGGGCATCAGAACTGGACCACACACCTACACACACACACATTAGTTTAGGGTCCAATCCTCACTATGAACTAGCTTATTAGCATACAGATATTGGCTGTTTATTAAGCACATATTAATAAATAACCATATTCTACATCTCTTAATCCACCCAATACCTAAACTTAACCTTACTAACTATTAATATTAGGAGTTTATTAAGGGGAAAAGTTGTAGTTAATTGTTAATGGTGAGAAATACAACCTAAACTAAAGTGTGACCATATATATACACAGACACTGTATATGTTGTACAAATATTTAGAATTTACATTTTTTCAAAAATACATTTAAAACCATATGCCCAATAGCAATGTCCTGGCAACCATCCAGAACACAATAGAATTGTGTTGGTGAGTTTTGCATTAACAAACAACACTCTTCTTCAGAAAACATCTCGAGTGCACTGGGTGATTGTGAAGATGTTTTTGTATGTATTCATATGTAACAGTCAGAGCATCACTCAAACAACAGCAGCAGAGAAAAGCACAATTCAGTGATTTGATCCGCAGCACATTTCACGTTTCTTATGCAACACACTCAGATCATGGAGCTCTTACTTTACCGGCTGATGATCTTAATCTGAAGACATGCAAAATGCACAGAGCGGCGGGTCTGAAAGCAGCATATAGCTGGAGTAAATGAGACACAATCTGATCCAGGCGGCAGAAATTCCCACAGGCACTTTTCCTGTGATTAGGAAGCACAGAAATCACGCACCATAAACATTTGTGCTGGTCTGGCAGTGCCGTTGTTGTTTTGCAGACATTCAGACGCGCTGTAGTGAGGAGTGGAAGCCTGGCTGCTCTGCTTCAGCCCGAGTTTTACCTCATGCTTCCTGCTTTACTGCGGTAACACAGTGTACAACTGAACTAAATGATGCACTCATACTCAACTGTCTAGTGTATGAATTTTATAAAGTTATTTTGTCATCCAGCATTGACTGAGTAAATAAAGTGTCCAACATTTCTCACTTCCTTTTTTTCTGGTTAATTAAGTGCATCATCCGGGTATTTTAAGTGCACTTTTTCTTGTTGGAACACTATTTATACTAAACAATGGAGTACATAAGTACACAAATTGGCACGAACCTTATGACTTAATCAAGCCTGTCAGTTTTAACCCTATAGAACTAAATTTCTAAGGCTTTTAAATGATCAACATGATTTGCTGATAAACCTGTTGAACACAGTCCTACTGTTGTCTGACTGCTTTTTTAGCAAATAAAAATCTTTCAGTATAATTGTACAAACATCCTCCTTCAGCTCGTGCTTCACGTGTCAGTGCTGTGAAATCTTTACTGATTTTTATCAAGTAAACATAAGAATAACTTTGATATTGTTAGTAATATTTCAACTGGATTGAAGCAACTTGGTTTACATGATTATCCAGACATCATTTATTAGAAAAATCATCAGGCTTTTTTTATTTGTTCATCTCTCAATCATCATTGTATTGCATTTCATTATATGTTTTAAAACTACAGAGCTTTGATCATAAAACTAAGCATTTAAATATCTTACTAAGACATATTATTGGCAGATACTGATATTTATATGCATTTTATATAAGTAGTTGGTATACTGTTATAAATTTACATTACAAGATAAACTCATCTTGCATCTTGCACCAAATTGCGTATTTGTGCTTAGTTTGGGCTTCTGAATAAAACTGAGGTGTTTTTTACTCTGTCTTCACTATATCATAAATATTTTGTCTAAAAGTTCAATAAACTGTTTCAAATTCAAGACTTTACAGGGTCAACAAGTGCAACAGAATATTGACATGCTTCGCTGTAATAGACTGTGAATGACTGGCATTAATAAGACTATAAATATATGGAATCTTGTTTTAAAGGGGACATCGGATGCCCCTTTTTACAAGATGTAAAATAAGTCTCTAATGTCCCCAGAGTGTGTATGTGAAGTTTTAGCTCAAAATACCCCACAGCATTATAGCATGTTAAAATTGTGTGTGTGTTTCAAGAAGTGGATGGAGCTTCAAGGGCTCATGCTCCGGCATACCAACAACAACAAAACAGGACAATCTCACGCATTGAAAATGTCAGAAACTGTCAGTAGCGGTGTTCAGTTCGAACCGGAGTCTGACAATGATGACTACAGAGCCAGAGAATATATGCTGCATGGAGACCGAACAGGTATAGTTTAGTTTAATTACGGTTATAAATTATGTTGTCCACTATATTAGTATAAGTCTGTTGTACCGGACCCCGTTTTACTTTACTGATGAGTTTTATGAAGTTTATTGTACATCACACAAAATATGAAACGTCCGTTTTCAAATATACAACTCACTTAGGGCGGGACCTATGCTAATACAGTCCGTCAGCAGTCGTGGATGGTACAAACTGCTAGCTATCTACGTAGAAACTGGCTGCAAAGTGAAACAGTTCCCTGACACAGTTGTTTACACTGCGTGTTTTCTTTTCAGCACAAAAGTGTTAATTACGTCATCAAAGTTGCTGACAAATATGTAAAAATGCATCAAGATGACAATCAAATACTATTAACGCACAGTTGATAAAAATATGATGCTGCAAGATATTACCGATGCACTAATGGTTCTAGACGAAAAAAGAAAAGTTTGACACATTTAAATGAATAAATGCATATAGATTGTTCTACATGCTGGAAATGTCACAATAACACGTTTCTGAGTTTGTACCCAGTATCCCAGGACTGTAAGCCCTTCAGAATTGAATTGAGAATGCTTTCTAAACTGGAAAACAGGATTGCTTTCCATCGGCTGTGGAGGCGAGGACTACAACTCCCATGATTCCATGCTCATTCATGGCATCATCAAGCTACGCCTTTGCTTTGAATAAGCGACCTTCAGCGGCGAAAATTACATATTGTGCACCTTTAAATCAGCGTAATTAGTCCAAATGAATGCTGTAATTATTTATGTTTTGTTGTGTTTCACAATTAAAGTGGCTGTTGAATTGCAAGTGCATGAATTTCTCCTCCTGTCCATCCAAATAATTTTTAATGTGAAGTGAAATTCTGATTTGTCCAACCCTGGTAGCAATATTGTAAACTTTCAGAAATAAAACCATCAAGGATTTGAGAGTTTTCTTTTGACCTAATATAAAATGCATTTTGAAATATACAGAACATATTTATGTTTTTTAACATCCCTGAAGGGTTGGTGAATTGTGTACTTTATTTCCTGGCTGGGTTGTAAAAACACGACTTTGTGAAGTGCAGGAGTTGACCCCGTGAGCAGCACATCGACTGCTGCCGGCGCTTCAGCCATGTTTGAGAGAAATGCTTCTTTGAGAAGTTTGTTGCTATCATGCAGTGAATATATCGAAGAGACTGTGAGCGGAGAGCTGCATTAGCAAGCGGAGAGCAAGCGCACTGCATTCGCAATCAAATCAATCAAAAAGCACAGCCAATCAGAAGAGCGTGTGGGCGGAGTCTCTCTGCAAGCGCACTGCACTCGCAATCAAATCAATCCAACATCACAGCCAATCAGAAGAGCGTGTGGGCGGAGTCTCTCTGCACAATCACCTGTCACCCGTTGCATATCGCTGTCATGGCTGATTGGGACAAAAATTTTGATTAACATGGAAAAGATGCCTTTTATCTCATGTCATGATGTCGTGTCTGGTTAGGACGCGGTGTTAGACGTCACTCCTCAATACACAAACATGCTGTACTGCTGGAATTACAGTAAACTGCTGAGAACAATTCATCATCTTTGATCAATCAGATCATGTATCGCGTCCTCAAAACAACATGCTTTGAGCATATTGACTGTCAGGTGGTGAAATCCATCGCTTAAGATTTCAGAGCAACTACTGTGTCAGTCTGGAGAAATAGCTTTCCATCTGGAGTAAATCAGACAGCGAGCCAAACCAGGGCTTGCTCATACTGGGAGCAAATCTCGTAATCTCGACACTTTCCTCATCACTAGACCAGAACAGAACAGGAATGAAGTCTGAGTAAATGAAAACTACAAACCGCCCTCTGGAGAACACCGGATCATCTACAATGTCAAAGACATTTACAAAAGCCATACGCAAAGAAGAACAATGACTGTAATGACCTTGTTGCTTTGGACCACCTACTTTACCTCCATGTGCAATAATAAACACTAACTGTGCAACTACACCAAGAAACTTTCCATTCAGTGCAACTATAAAGGCTTCCTCCAAACACAGAGTTAAAGAAACATTGTGAATCTGCCCTAAAACAGAGACCTGCAGCAGTGTTAAAGACTTTCAGTCCTCCCTGACTGAGATTGAGAAACTATAACATCAATAATACACACTTCATAAATCGGACTGAAATAACACGTTCGTCACATTTCAGCTGGAGTTTCCCAACAGAGAGCTGTAACCACATGAGACTGTAGACGAGGATTGATGGGACCTGCACTGAACCCCAGTGAAACATGTCATGTCTAGCACAAACTAAACACACCAAGCGCTGAGAACCATCCAGTGGAACATGATGGGAGTGCCAAGCTCTGGAGATTCATGAGTGCAGGAAATGATGTGCTAATTACAGCTAAACCCTGCGGCGAAATGTGATGCAATGCACTAAAACACTTCCAACCGGACACTGACCTGACACTGGCTGTGGTCAGAGCAGAAAACTACTCATTCTATTTCTACAGTACACCAATTTTTTGCATGCATGATGTGCTGCGTGCAGGTCACGTATGCAACAGAGCGCACTGCATTAGATACAGTACTGTATCCCATAATGCAATCTGCTGGACTTGAGCTTCAGTTTCCAGTGTGCTGCATGAAGTAATATCAACCGCTCATTATTTGACTGAACTGGGAACAGTGCAAAATGATATTAAAAATGCAAAATAGCCTGCTTATTTGAGATATGATGATAACTGGACGCCGCTGTCTGAATAAAGCAGCAATGCAACATGATAAGGTCACTAATGTAACATATTACCGTTTAAAATGAGGGAAACCATTGCATGCAGTAAGCAGTATGCTAGTGTTTCATTCAGGACACACAATCAATGGAGAACCTGGAGATTGATGAGAAAATGACATTTCACGTACAATTTAATGGTGCTTGGGCAATTATTACGCCATTGTTAGTAAGGCAATTATGTTTTATTTATTGAGTTAAATGTCTGGATGTTTTATGTGTGCTTGTAGGGTGTTTGATGAGTGACGTGCACACATTAAACGTGTTAAATTCATCATTGGTTTCATGCTCTGTCTGAATGCTGTTTATATGTGCATTGAATATACAATAACGCAGTGCAAGTGCATTGAAATATAAAGATGATGAGATCGATTATATTTTAATGCGTTTGCGTTTTCTCACAAAACTTGTGCATTCGCTGTTGAGTTAATGCAAAGTCTCTCGTATGAATTCAATAGTTTTTCGGGGGAACGCAATAATTTTTGCAATAGAACGCAATAGTTTTATGAGAGAATGCAAATGTTGTTCGAGGGAACGCAAATATTTTTGGGGGGAACGCAATAGTTTCGCGAGAGAACGCAAATGAAACATTTAATTACTCAATAAGTAATTACTAATACCTTGACCGGATAGACAATAAGAAAGGAAACTCTTTTAATAAAAGCCTTTTATAGCTTTTTAAAAATGTTTAACTTTATTAAAACATACACTATAATACTTTTATTTACTTTATAATATTTTTTTTAGTAACAAATAGGGATGTCACTATACCAAAAACCTAGTGGTCGGTACCGATACCACCAAAAGTGCACAATACTCGATACCAAAGTCGATACCACAGTAAAGATATATAAAAATACGGTAACACTTTAGTATAGGGAACATGTATTCACTATTAACTACGACTTTTCCCTCAATAAACTCCTAATTTACTGCTTATTAATAGTTAGTAAGGTAGTTGTTAAGTTTAGGTATTGGGTAGGATTAAGAATGTAGAATAAGGTCATGCAGAATAAGGCATTAATATGTGCTTAAGAAGTACTAATAAACAGCTAATATTCTTGTAATATGCATGCTAATAAGCAGCTAGTTAAAAAACCCTAAAATAAAGTGTTACCAAAAAATAAATAAATTAAAATAATAATTAAATATAAACATAATAATACAATTCGAGTCTCTTAATAAATACAATGTTCAGTAGTGTATTTCAGACAATTCTGTAAATTTGACAATATTTTTCCCAACTATTTTCTATATTGGTGATCTGTCCCCTCAGAGGCCTCACACAGGAAAGATTCTTCTGGATTCGCTTCTTTGTGCTCATGGACGTCTGACAACTTTCCTCCAGTGAGATTAATTAACGCTCGTCAATCTCACGCTCACTGATGATGTTTCACACACACGCTCCACAGAGATCAAAACTGGGACCTTCCGGGAGCGTTTGACCAAGAAACATGTTCAGATTAGACTTTAAAATGTTCTACACACGTGTAACATTTAACACCGAAGAGAAATGTGTAGTTTTTAGTTTTGTGTGTGAAGTCAAGCATCACTAGAGCTCAGACTGAACAACCTCATGCCTCAATCATTTTTTTTTTACAGTGGAAGATCTGGTCTGTGACTCTTTTCAAACCAGACAGGAAGTAAACAAGTAGAACATCCTAGCAACCAAGCAATGCCCTAGCAACCACCCAGATTTCTCTCAAATCTACAGATATCTCTCATATCATTACAGAACCTTAATGGCATTTTCACACACACACACTTTGTCCTGTATTAGCCGCTTGCCGTTGCCTCCCTAACGGCCAGCAGAAATGACTGCGTGTGTGAGAGAGTCGAGCGCAGCAGAGAGTGTGTGTTGAACACGAAACACAGCTAGACTGACCGCCGAGAGCCTTGATTAACACAGCGGTGGGACGGCGCGGCGCGGCGCGGAGCTCTTTGTGAACCTCTGCGACCGGTGGGATGCTGAATCCTGGTGGAAACCCTGCGGGCGGACGCAGCACGCTGACGACCCATCGATTGAATGAAAGCCAAACAATGTTTGCCTCCGCTCTGTTCCTTCAAGCAGAGCGCTGAGAGCTGAAAGCCCAGATGACTGACAGGTCAACAGATTATGATCTGAAAGCTTCACTTTTTGAACTGCATGTCAGTCTTAATTATCAGGTAGAGTTTCTCTGAAGTGTTAAAAGCTCAGTAAATGCCAGCATGTTCCTCACAGGACAGCACTTTTTTTATTTTTTAAATTAAACTAGCAAGAAACTTTGCATTTGCTCAAGCAGTGTTGGGTGTAATTAAACACTGAAAAAGTAAAGTAAGGGATTACTGTTCATTTTTAGGTAATGTAATTACAGTTACTTATAATGTGCTTGCGTTACATACTGTAAATTAGTTCAACAGTTCTGTTTAAATCAATATTGAATTTAAAATCTAAAATTTGTCGCTGTGTAGTCGCTGTCTGAAGATGTCGGCAGAAGTTTTGGTTTAGATGTCAACCGAAGCGCACACAATGCCGCCTCTCGCGAGTGTCAGATTTCCGCGATTTATTACACATAAACGTTCAAATGCCCGTCTTGGCGTATATAAATCTATAACGGAGCATATTGTCTCCGTTTATTAGGTCTTAGTGACAGCAGCCTTTAAAACATGCTGTCTGTATTATAAATGATAATCAAACAACAAAAGAAAAGCTTTAATAAGGATTAATCTATATTTAATTTATACAGTTTATACAATTATGCAGATTTATTTTATATTTGATTATTCAATTTCTGTGGTATTTTTACTTACTACTATTAGACCTACCTGGAAAAAAAAAAAATATATAGCATATATAGCATTGTTTTATTTGTATTATTGGTAACACTTTATTTTAGGGTTTTTTAACTAGTTGCTTATTAGCATGCATATTACAAGAATATTAGCTGTTTATTAGTACTTATTAAGCACATATTAATGCCTTATTCTGCATGACCTTATTCTACATTCTTAATCCTACCCAATACCTAAACTTAACAACCACCTTACTAACTATTAATAAGCAGTAAATTAGGAGTTTATTGAGGGAAAAGTCGTGGTTAATAGTGAATACATGTTCCCTATTTTTTCCTACAGTGATATTGTAAACATTTGTAAATAAGTACATTATTTAAAGTTTATTTACCATTTGTATTTGTTATTACTATAGTTATTGTTGTCTTAATATTTTATGTGTTTAATTATTTCGGTGGAAATGGTTATTATGGGGAAAAAGTTATAACTTTAATTGTATGATGCTTTCTGATAATGCTTTGAAAAAGTTTATAAATAAATAATTTTAAAAAAAGAGAAATATAATCTTTTTATGTAATCAAAAAATACAGTAAAAATAGTGAAATATTATTACAAATTATAATAGCTGTTTTCTATATGAATATGTAATTTATATCCAGTGATCAAAGCTGAATTTTCAGCAGTCTTCAGTGTCACATGATCCTTCAGAAATCATTTAATATGATGATTTGCTGCTCAGGAAACATTTATGATTATTATCAATGTTGAAAACGTTTTTCTTTTCTTTTTTTCAGGACTCTTTGATGAAGAGAAAGCTCAAAAATTTATTTGAAACAAAGCTTTTGTAACATTATAAATGACTCACTTTAGATTCATTTGATCAGTTGACTGCTGAATAAATGTATTTCTTTTCTTTTCTTTTCTTTTTCTTTTTTTTAAATCTTAGACTCCAAAATGTAGTATGGTAGTACACTGTATATTTACGATATTTTTAGTTTTCTCATATAAATCTATTTTAAGCAGAGAAAACACATACACATTTGATAACATTTTGCAACTCTTCTGGTTTGCATGACCAGATGACTCATTTGTGTCTCTGAATCATGAGTGTGAATCACTGAATTTTCATCGTTTCAATCATTAGTTTGATTTCCGCGGGAACGAGCTTCTATATTTAATATGGAAACTGCATGCTGAAGGAAACAATCCAGCCATGTTAATAATTTGCACCAATCCTCAATGGTGTTTACAGAAACGCAGACCTCCCATAATCCATCGCTGTCCACCTCACTCCGTTTAGGTCAAACAATGTCCACCGTGGTGCCTGATCACTCGCCCTTGCTATTTTTGTTCCTGTACTTTCAAGATACAATTGTTTTCCTTTTGCACATTTTTTTTCTCAAGAGCACTTTTTTTCAGGGCTTTGCTGATGCATAACAGCTTCCCGTTATTCTTCGGCTCTCCCCTCGACCCGGGTCGGCTCCAGTATTCCAGACTCGGCCCTCGGCCAGACAGTGACATCAATGAAGCCTGAAGCTCCGCCCACTCAGCACAACTCACTTCCACTCCTCTGTGTGTGTGTGTTTGGTGGCTTCCTCCAATGTATTAAAGGTATCATTCACATAAAAGATATCAATGATGAAACGCATCTGCCTGGAAGAAGAGGCTCTTGTGGAAAATATGTGCACTTTAGCATGAGTACTTGTTACGGAAAGGATATGCTTTAAAATAATATACTTAAGTGCGAAATGAATGTAATGTTTTCGGACACTTTAGTGCATGTTCTGATGAATTTTAGAGTGCTTTTTTTAACACTTAAGTATTACATTTTATATTTTAATATCATAATTCTATTGTCTTTAAAATATGGTTAAAGTGCTGAATGTAATGACAAGCATTTACGGTAAACTGAAATATACTTTGTCTGAAATATACAGTTGCATCTTAGTACATTTTGAATATATTAACTTTAAATGTAATATTGAATAACACGCTACAGTTAAAATTATAATCAAGTGCTTTACATGTGCTTAAGTATGTTAGGCAACACATCAAAATAAGTGCACTATGATTATGATAACATAATGATTTCAAATGTACTTTAAAGTAAAAACTTAATTTGACATTATTATAAAGTGCATTGAGAAACAGTCATGAAAGTGTAACTTAAGTGGCCTTTTATATATTTAATATTATATTAATACAGTTTTTTAAAAAAATATTATTTGAAGATTTGAAGTACACTACAAGTACACATTCAGTGTACTTCTGTTTGAGCTCTTGCTGGTTTGTAGATCGACTCCATTATCAGTTATGCAGTGTGTTTGAACAAAGAAGATATAACCATCTGCAAAGCCACTCTGTGCTCTCTGGACCGGCTGATATCTGCTACAGTTTCACAAAATTCCTCAAGAGAAATAAAACTGGGCACAAATGAGTTGTGTCTCGAATGAACATCGCAGAATAGAAAAAATGTTTCTTTTTTTCCTCCAAAACCATGTGAAAACTCAACTTTTTGAATTCAACTCCAGGACTCTAGAAGTTAAAGAGGACATATCATGAAAATCTGATTTTTTCCGTGTTTAAGAGCTATAATCCGGTCCCCGGTGCATCTACCAACACAGAAAATGTGAAAAAGGACAACCCAGTAACTTTGTTTTGGCAAGCCTTTCTTTGCAAGCATGTGAAAAAACGAGCTGCTCAGATTTCACTCGTCTTGTGACGTAGGAAGAGGATCTTATTATAATATTACCGCCCCTTAATCTACACATTTCCACCCACGGCGCCGCCATTTTGTTTTCGCAAGCGTCAACGGTGTACCAGTTCATTTTGGCTGCGTGAGATTCTCCTGCTTTGTTGTTGTTGAGCAACCGAAGCACGAGCTCTTAAAGCTCCGCCCCCTCTTCTGGAAAGGGAGCGGGGAGCAGCAGCTCATTTGCATTTAAAGGGACAAGCTATAATAAATGATCTGTGGGGTATTTTGAGCTGAAACTTCACAGACACATTCTGGGGACACCAGAGACTTATATTACATCTTGTGAAAAGGGGGGCATAATAGGTCCCCTTTAAAGGACAGGATGTTTCCACAGCATTGTGTTAAAATAATTATAATGCATTCACTCATACAGCAAAGATGAAGAAACAAGTACGTCTCAACTGTGTATCATCCTAAAATCCCTCTCATCATCCTCACACGCTGTGAAGGCATTTACTCTCCAGCTGTCAGATGCTGATAATTAATCATCCAACATCGACATGATGAGTGTAGCTAAAGAGCAAACAGCCACAAAAAATGATGCTGACACACAAAACCCTCTTGCTTTGAGTGTTGCATCATGGGAGATGCTTACTAATGGTCTGCGTTGGTCTTTCTCAACCCCACGTGGAGTGTATTAGTGATGTTCTTGCTCAAACAAGTTGTCCCAAATGTTCAACATGGGAAATCGGGTCATCTGCTAGTCATTGTGCTCGACTTCCAGCAAACTGTTCTGGCAGACTTAAGCAAACTGTTATTTTAGCTTTTGAGATTCATTTTGACTTTACAATCTGTTGTGTTCTAACAAAGGCCCAATTGTGTTTTTGATCACTGACAAGCCATCATCACCAGATAACCTACACTGGGTTGTTTCAACCCAAATTTGGGTCAGATATGGACAAACCCAATGATTGGGTTAAATAAATAAAAAACAACGTAGCATTTTTTAGAGCGTAGTATTGCTGGTAAACAGCACGACTACACTTGTGAAATAGAAGTGCGCTTAAATTGCACTTGTGGTATACTTCAAATCCTACAAGTCACTGTAAAAATGCGGGGTTAAAAATAACCCAAGTTGGCTTAAAATGTACAAACCCAGCAATTGGGTTGTTTTAACCCAGCGTTTGGGTTAAATGTGGTTTAAATACAATAGTTACCAAACGCTGGGTTTGTCCATTTTTAACCCAACTTGAGTTGTTTTAAACCCAGCATTTTTTAGTGTATTTAAAAAACTGTACTTGCAGATCATTTAATATGAAGGAAATAAAAGGCCACTTAAGTTTCTCAAGTACACTTTTAAATGTCACTTTTAAAGAAGTGCATGCATTTTGATGTTTTGACTATCATACTAAAGCACACGTAAAGTAAACTGAAATATTACATTTAAAGTTAATATATTTTAAATGTACCAAATTGCAACTTCATCATTACAAATTTGTAATTAAAAATGCATTACAATGGTCAAAAGCACTCTGAAGTTCAGCTAATTGCATATAATTTAAACTATAGTACATTTTCAGTTCACACTGAAGTATATTATTTCCGTATTAAGTACTCTTTTTAAAAGTATGCTGAAGTAGGTTATCTGGTCTGCCAACACTAAACCAGTCTGAACCAGCGCAGCACTGAACCACTGAACGCTGGTCTGTCCAGCAGCTGGTTTGTACTGGATCCACGAAGTGATCTCAAAGCCGACTCACATTTGAGGACAGCAGGCTGAGGATGTGGACTTCTGCCCCGTCCCGGGTGGTAAAGTCCGTCCAGCATCCCAGATGCATTTCCTGCAGGTCGATCCAATCATTGCTGTTTCCGGGAACATCCTTCAGCTCACAGATCGCACTGGAGTCTAAAGAGAATAAAAGAGTTATTGAAATCATCTGCGGCCCTGGGGAAAAATATCCTGCCAGCAGCTCATAAATCACCTCTAGAATAAACCACGTCCTTCCTCTGGAGGACACAGGTCAGGAGCCATCAGAGCTAAGGCATGCTAAAAAATATTTAGACCTAAATTCATTTGAACTGCATATGAAATTTCACTCCATTTGGATTGGACATGTGATGCACATTCATCAGTCATGCATAAATGAAACGGGTCAGATTTCTGTAATAGCACCAATAATCTGAATGTGTTTTAAACACACAACAATCAGTTTTACATATTTATTATCAAATCCAATTTCTTTCAGTCTCAACTGAATATTGCTCATTCAACAGCTAACCATGTTGTTCAAACTTTTGAACTGAATAAGGGTCATTGTTTTCACAATGAACATTTGAAAATAAAATGCATTTTATTTTGACTCCAGCAAATGATTCTCAGTTGGATGTGATGTGTAACGAACTGAGATAAATGTGCAAAATCAATTTCAGCTGTTTTTAAAAGGATGAATCACACGTGCAGCATTGCTAAAGAAAACATCACTCGACTCGACAAATCATTGTGTGAAAGAATGATCCAGCATTAGCAGAAGTCAAATGGAAATCAACACAAAGGCTTTAAGTGCTAAATGCACAAAATTAATCTAAAAGAAGCAAAATAATGTAATTATAGGAAGAATGAAGCTTTGAATCATATTACTTATTTATATGAATCTGAACAAGCAGTAGTTATGAATAAAGGATCAACTGTTTTCAGCACTGATAATAATCAGAAATGTTTCTTGAGCAGCAGATTGATTTCTGAAGGATCATGTGACACTGAAGACTGGAGTAATGATGCTGAAAATTCAGCTTTGATCACAGGAATAAATTACACTTTACTACATATTCACATAGAAAACTGCTATTTTACATTGTAAAAATATTTTACTGTATTTTTGATCAAATGAACGCAGCCTTGGTGAGCAGAAGAGACTCTTTAAGAAATGCTAGTGTACGTGTCTTTAGTGACTCAGGTAAACACAACACTGCACAAACTCTCTGCTCTTTTACAAAGGACAGAGTGGGAGGAAATACAGGAAGCTACAACAACTGTAGGGACAACAGGAAGTGCCATGTTTAGACGTCAAGCTGACGGTGACGGCAATCCAGGCTTTGTCTTTGTCTTAGTAAGTCGGGCTTATCAAGGATGTAAGCAAGTTTTGAAATGCACGGCATTTTCTTAATGAGCATCTTTGTCTTGTTTTACAGTAAAAATGTCTAAAAAAAAAAAAATAAATAACCTGCTAAACTGCATATGATTGAAATCTGTACACATCATCATTATTGTTTTAAATTCATGTTCCTCTTGAATCAGAATATCTTCCCCTCCCTCTCTCAGTGACATCTCTTCTCTCTCTGATTGATGACGAGGGCGGGGCAACCTGTCACTCACATGAGATCCACCAATAGCAAACCACAACCATCCAATCAATTCCCCACAGACAAAATCAAGCCCCGCCCTACATTTGTTCTTGTTTGAGAAGCATTTCGCTCAATATACGCCACAACAGGGAAGAAAAGACTATCGCACTTTCATTTTAAACAAAAAAAAATAACAATATATATATATATACACTGTAAAATAAATTCATTCACTCAACTTAACTTTTTGAGTTATCTTTTTGCACTGACTATTTAAGTAGAATATTAAGTATGTTCAACTTGACACATGTAATGTTCTTTGAACTTATACACTTTGAACAGTTTAGTTGGATTAACTTTATGAAAGTACAGTACAAGTTTTCAGTACAAATGTTCACTGTAAATTGTTCACTCAACTTAACTTTTTGAGGTACCAATTTCCACTGACTTATTTAAGTTTGAATTACTTAGAATATTAAGTATTTGTCACTTTGACAAATTTAGGTAATTATGTCGGAATAACTTTATGAAAGTAAGGTGAACTTAATTTTTTAAGTTTATGTTAAGTAACGTAAATACAACCTAACTGAGTCGATGTAAAAAGATAACTCAAGTTAAAGAAACTACTTTTATTTAAACTACAATAGATTTTAACATTTTAAAACCAATATGGACTGACCACCATTCTGAATATAGCCTCAAACACTCAATTTTGGTCTTACTACCACTGAACGGCTTCATATAAAACCACACAAAACTGCTAACGAAACACACACCAGCGTTCATTGCGCTGTTATGATGGGCCGTCAGACAGACTGACATTCATAATGAATGATCTTACGTACATCAGTCAGACTCGTGGGACGTAACCAGTGGCGGCGCTGACCCGGAAATGCCAGAGCTTTCACTAAGCGGTTCTGTGTTAAATGAGCTATAAGCCACGGCTTTATCTAGTTTCATCAGAAGCGGCGATGGCTCTTTCCCATGCAATGAAATGTTTAAGGCTGTTTAAGACATCCAATCGGGCCTGTTTCTCTGAGCCCAGACACAAATAATGCCCTGCCATCCATCACACCACCTCGTTTGTTATGTTCTCTGCCCTCGTGCGTGTACGAGAGAGGCTTCATCTTACATTCTGACCCTCAGGCCTTCATTTGAAGCAACACACACACATACACAAACTCGGCTGAATCTCAGAGCGGCTCACAGAGGAATTGCTTAATACTGGAAAACACACACGCACAGCAGTAGGGCACCAACAGATGAGTTTCATTTCTAGCATTATGAGCCGAGAGAAGGTCACGCAGTGCTGTGGGTTTCCAGCAAAGGCTTCAAATTTTGGGAAAATGCTTCAAATCAATCAAAGTAACTGTCCAGACATCACATGATCACACTGATAATACCACAGAATCATTTATTTCCACAAGTCAGGTACGGATGTTAACTCTTCCCCTGCCACCGCCAGCATTTTTGATCATTTTCATAAAACTTTCATGAATATTTTGTTCACAGTCGTGTATGTCTTCATTCAGTAACGTTAGGCAGTTTTGATTTATATGCTGTTGAACGATCACGTTAGCTTCTTCAACTACTGTGTTTAACTACACTTTTAGACTTCAGCCCTATTCGGACGGGACTAGTTTTCTAAACAACGTTTGAGTTACAGTTCTTATCACTCGAAGTCTGTCATTTCCTGTACCGATTCGGACGGGACTAACATCTCCATGTTCTGGATGTGGGTGTTATAGAAGCTCACATGCTATATTTACATATATATCTTTTAATTCATTATTTATTGATATAATTTTAATCTATTATTAAAACCCTATTTAAGTAAACGTCATGTAAGCAGCGAAAACTAGTATCTTTACTTATTTGACACTGAAATTAAAATGGACCGCCTTTACAGTTTCTGTGATTTGGCTCTATTTGTTCATTTGATCATTTATTCTTTCATCGGATACTATCAATATTGAAATTAAATGAAAGTATACGTAAGATTGGTGCGCTTACGGTAGCTCATGTAGGTCAAAAAGCTCTTGAGGTGAAGCGTTAGTATAATACAATATCGGCAATCACAGATATTCGCATTCAGACGCTGAGTTTGCCAAAAAAACAGTAGGTAATTTGCTCTGGAATTTTTACTGAGGTTGTGTGAGAAAAACACAGACATGGCAGATTCGGATGGGATTAAAATCTCAAAGTACGTCTGTGAAACGCAAATTTCTCTAACGTCCCCCTGTATAACTAGTCCCATCCGAATAGGGCTATAGAGAACTTTCCTAAGCACTTCCCCGCCACCATTTTGAAGTGTTCAACTTTGTCAATTAATTAATTAATATTATCTCATAATTTGGCAGCAGGTCTATTAGGCTGCTGTCACTTTAAGACCTGATGCACGGATCCAATATACTGTTACACATGTGTTTTCTTTCTCAACTGTTCACGTTCACTTCAAACATAACTGACTGTGTTTACATGAATACTTGCCGAAACTGGCATTTTTACTTTATTTATGTGTATTTGATTGTTTAAGCGCAATAAGCAGCAAAAAAGAACTCAATTTAATACTCAAAGGCGGCTTTATGCGTTCTCGCTTTGGGTGTGAGAACAAAATCCGCGGTAATGAGTAAAATTGTGATATTTCAGTATTGATATGTATCGAAAAAACTATATTTTTGACAACACTACTTAGTTTACCATGTCAGATGCCTTTTAAAAGACTACAATTGAAAAATGTATACATTATATATCAAATTCAACTACATTTGGCGGGTGTTAATGTCAAGCCCTGGTCATAAATGATGGAAAATCTTGTGAACGGTGGGGAAAGAGTTAAGAGTTGCTCAAGCCTGTGTGTCAGCTTCTTCTCACATAATCCTTCCTTGTTTTTAAGGTCAAAAAAACAGCAGACAGCAAAAGTACTGAGTCACTCCAAGAGAAATTCAGATAACGATGATGTTTTTAAGAAAGCATATTCATCTGGTGTCCTGGAAACGCTCACTTCCGGCTCTGAGTCTCGTCAGAGGTCAAAGGCGCCAGAATCCTCTTCAACCAGCAGCCGGTTTCCTTCATATGAATAACTCCTTTACCGGTTAACCGGACAAATGTTTCCCGTCAAGAACATAATATGAGATGGAACTGTGGAACAACACTGACGTGGATCAAGTCGAGTTCAGTCAAGGTTAGGGAGGGTCTGAAGGTAAAACTCATAAAACCTTCTGCAGTTTGTGTGGAAAACACCTTCACTTACATTTCCGCTACAGAAATAGATTTCAGGAAGCACATATTTTACTCTCTTGATTGGTTTCCTCAGCAGAACATGGGTTTTCAGTTTAAACACTCGGACAGTAAACAGGTCTTAACACATTTTAAGCAGATCTGGAGCATCTCTTGTTCATTTGTCAATAAATTAGACAGTTTAAAAGGGAACTAGTTATGATTATGTTGCTCATGCTTCTGAACAATGTTATTTTAGTATTACTGGTGCACTATTATATTTTTTATGAAGATTTTGAATCATGAAAATCTTAAACTTAATGAAAAAGTGTAAATGTATACATATATATATATACACAAACTTCTATGTTAAATAGGATTAATAGTGATTAATCAATTTGACAGGACTATTTAATTTTAAAGTTTTAGTAATTGTGTTTGTCCTTTTTATTAGTTTTTTAAATGTGTATATAAGGTTTAGTTTTAGCTTATTTTGTTTGATTTATTTTGGTACTTAAATTATACTCAAATTCAACTTTTATTTAGTATTTAAGTAATGACATTTTTTATGGTTGTAGTTTAATTGTTTTTGTTTGTTTGTTTTATTTATTTAGTACTTAAAATACATGAAATGAGAAATGCTGCCTTGGCATCAAGAAGAAATAAAAACAAGTAATTTTATTTCAGTTAATGTTTATTTTATTTCAAGAAATTAAAATGTTTTTTTATGATTTTAGTTTAATCTTTTTACTTCAAATGAAAACAAGAAATGCTGCTTTGGCAACAAGATAAAAAAGAAAGTTTATGGGTTTTTTATATTGTATTTTATTTCAGTCAATGTTTATTTTATTTTAAGCAATGCATTTCTTTATGGTTTTCTTTTTCGTTTTTTTATGATTATTTTTTTAGTACTTAATCTAAACGAAAATGAGAAATGCTGCTTTGGCAACAAAAGTTACATTTGAGATGTATTTTAGTTTTAGTGTTTCATAGTTCCCTATCCTTGCTTCTGAAGCGGTCAGACGGCAGGGGGAGGCGACAGGAGGCTGATGAAAGTGTTTTGCAGGCAAAGACGGAAGAGAAACGGTGAGGTGTGGACGGGGGGAGAGACAGGGAGAGGAAGAGCGGGAGAGAGGGAGGTCACAGGCTGCTCCGCACACCTATTGTCCCAGCGTTTCCTCGGCTGCAGACTGAGGCCTAACCATCCACAGGAAGACAAACAAACTCTTATCAGTGGCGCGCAGAGCCCTGCAGTGTCCCGCGGCCTCTAACCCCTGCAGCCGTCCCACTCCCGCCACATCACAAATCCCCCCAGATTCATCTCCTTATCATCGCAGTTACGAGTCGTCATCGAGGAGCCGCTGGAAGGGTTTGCCGTGTCAGCTGAGGAACGATTTCACCCAGACGGCTCGCTGGGATTCGTGGAGACGGCCTGTCTTTGTGTAGGTCTGTGTAAACCTCCGGGAGCCGACTGTCGGCCGTCGCATCGTGTCGGAAATAAACAGAGCAACAAACAAAGTGTGGGGCAGATTTTAAACTTGCTGCCCTGTTTCTAACCCCAGACTAGAGGACTGACCCATCATAGAGTCATTATACATTTATTATATAAACTACGTAAAATAATTGTGTTTATATATATATATAATATACATACACACACACACAAATAAAGATAGCTTAAAGCGATTAAAAGAAGTAATAGATCTCAAAGAAAGAGGAAGATTATTCCAGCTTTATACTGAAATGACCTACGACTGACTTCACTGAAAATTTTAAGAACTAAAAAAAGGATATTGCATATATCAAAGTGAATAAAAGATCTATATGGGGTCAAAAATAAGCACATTTAAAAATAAGCAGAAGCCAATGAAATTGTCTTCTAGACTTAGGATGCAACCAGTTAAACAATTCATACATATGATAATGATGAGTACGATATGGACACCTTAACACAAATCTGCACAAAGAATTATAAACAACATTAAAATAAATGTCAAAGGTATTTTGACAGACGATATCAGCATAAGCAATAAGAGGTAATATTAACTGAGAAACAATTATTTTACTGACTTGAAATGTAAAAATTAATTGACCGATAAAGTAAACGCAAACAACATGATTAATATGGGTTCAGCGTCCAACATACTTAAATGAATCAACATTATCAAGAGATAAACCATCAAAAATAATATCCAAATCAAAAGGAGAAGATCATACAACATGACTTCTTATTCAACATAAGCATATTGTTATGAAACCATTTTTGAAGCAAGTTAAAATCAGATTGTAAAGAATCCTGAATTTGTAGCAAATCAGAATTAGTGTCGTCGGCATAAAAAAATGTACAGAACAATTTGAACTTATTTGAGGTAAATCAATAATAAAGATAGAAAAAAAAAGTAATGGTCCCAGAATAGAACCTTGAGGAACACCTTTTTCAACAATTACATAATCAGACTGAAAACCCTGGAAAACAACACACTGACGCCTGTTATGAAGATAAGCATTAAACCAAAGAAGAGCATTTCTAGTTACACCAATAGAATGCAGATTATCAAGAAGAAGGTAATGATTGACCATATCCAATGCCTTTGAGAGTTTAGAGTTGGGGAGTGAAAACTTTTGAACAAAAAAAAATGTTTCTTATTTTGTTTAAAAATCATATTTTTTCATTTTGTACTGCCCTTCCGAAGCTACAAAACATACTTACGTGTTTCCCAGAGGACAAAAAAAGTACAATTTATCCTGTTCAAAAGTTTTCACCCCCCGACTCTTAATGCATCGTGTTTCCTTCTTGAGCATCAGTGAATGTTCGAACCTTTTTTAACAGTTGTGTTTGAGTCCCTCAGTGTGAAAAGACGGATCTCAGAATTATACAGTCACTGCTGGAAAGGGTTCAAATATGCAAAAGATGCTGGAAAACTGAAGAATCTGCAGGACCTGAGATTAACTGCTCAGGACAAACAAGCGGCTCAAGAACAACTATAACAAAACATAAAAACAGTTGTGGATCATCCAGGTAACCACACACAGTGTTAAGAATCAAGGGTATGTAAACTTTTGACCTCAATTGTGAATATTACCAATAGTTCCATTTTTGTTAACATGAAGAGTAACTATAATAAAAAGGCACTCTCAAATCTATGTTAGGAATAACACGTTCAGAAATAAGATTTACAGAAACATAAGTGGCCACTCCACCATCTCTACAGGCTCTATCAGATCTGTACAATATATATATATACACATATATATGTGTATACTGTCGAGGTGTTTAATCTACAGAGGGTCTTAATAATCTTCAGACTTCAAAAACCACTCAAGTATTCAGACTACAGAAGACCTATAAGACCTTCAGACTTCAAACGAACCTTCAAATCGTTTTAAACTTCACGGCAAGGCTGTGTCGAGCCACACTGAAAAAAAGAGAGACCATTTTTTTTCTAGTTAGTCATTTTCTGTCTGTGAGGCAGGAGCACAATAGCTGTCCACCCCTGACACGTGCTTTCTTCCTCTGCTAAAATATAAAAGCTGCTTCAGCCCTCTGTAAATGCTATTTAAATACTTGCATTTGCTTGCAGATTTTACTGCATTTGCTGGCATTTTTCTACTCGAAAGCAAGTTTGCAAGTTCTCTTCCAAGTTTCATGCTTTCTCTGATTCAGGTTTTTGGATATTAGGCGATCCATTATAATTACAGGCACACACATACACTCTCACACACACACAAAACATTCATTACAAGGTTTCTGCAGATATTCCACACTAACATGCAAACTACACACGCATAAATAAGCAAATAATGAGATATTTCTGATGCACCTCACAGAGAGTCGATCTATCTTCTCTGCCTTAATTAGCGTGGCGACTCAGGGAGGAAAGGCTCATTTAGTGGAGGCTGTTCGCCGGTTCCTCGGAGCAGATGGAAGCGACCCGGTCTCAGTGCACAGGAGGGGCTTCTAATCACTCAAATCTGATGTAGCTTCACACAACATATGCTTCCCAAAGCATCGACGGAGACCGCAGACATCCCTCCGGCGCTCCTGGAGAAGCTGCTAATGACTTTGACCCAACTCAGACTCATGGACAGGCTTATTGGTCGCGTCACCGCCGTCTTGGCAGTAAATGATAAGATAATTAGCAGCGAATGTGAAAAATGCAGAATGCGATAAGTGAACACACAGACAGAGTGTGCAGTTTGCTCCTTCAATAAGGTGATGATACCTTTTGATAATAAACGACTTTATGCACATGTTCTGTTGATGCTTTTTTCTTAAACATTCCTCTTATTTGGTCGTCAGAGACAGGCAGTCACTATATTATTCTGTTGAGCTGCTTCTAGATCAGTGTATGGGTCAGACGGGCGGTGATAAGCGTTCATAACGCAGCTCTTATCAGTGACGGTGCAGCGGCCGTTGGCAGTGCTAGTTTTCAGAGAGTTGTAGTTTATCTCTGTCTGACACTAATGAGCCATTCATGAGTCACGCTACGGCCGGTCGGCTCGAGAGACCCGAAGCTGCGGTCCCAGAGACAGGACACGTCCAGAGGGACCCGGGACAGACCGTGAGACAGACAAACACAGAGACGCCACCCACAACGAGGATTGAGTGTCCTAGTCCAGAGTTTATCTGCAGCATTTCAGAGATTACAAAGAGATGAAGAGTTACGGGTTGCGGTAATATAAAGTCAACATGAAATCATCATTCAAATCACTGACGATCAAAAGCAAGAATCAAAAGTGAAAGTAAAGACCTTTATAAGATTTCTGTTTCAAAGGAACAGTGTTCTTTTAAACTTCCTATTCATCTAAGATTTCTGATAACGTTTGGCTATTCCACAATTTGGTGCCGACTACGGCAAAAGCCCGTTCTCCCTTTCTTTTTAACCGTGATCTGGGAACCTTCAAACTGATTCTGATTTGATGACCTGTAGCAGATATGTTAACAGTCACAAGTTGAGATAAATAAGAAGATGCCAGCCCATTTAAGACCTTAAAAACAAAGAGTAAAATCTTAAACTCTATTCTGAAACACACCGGCAGCAAATGCAGAGAGAGTAAGACAGGGGTACATATAGGATGGTTCATATAGGATTGACTAATGCCTATATAAACTCAATTGCAATAGTCTAGATGAGAAGACATAAATGCGTGTACTACTCTCTCAGACTCAGCAGGGGTTAAAAAGTTTAGCCAGCTTTAGCCAGTATTCTTAGCTGATTTAAGCTGCCAGAGACAGTTATCGGTCCAAACACAACAGTTGATGGTCTGACAAACAAGCAGTTAACGCACTTAGACCAGCATTGTCGTTATGCTTAGTGGGCACATATATCTGAGTGTCGTCTGCATAACAATGAAATAATCTAAAAATTTAACCCAAAGGGAGCATATATAAAGAAAACAAAATGGGGCCAAGAATAGACCCTTGGGGAACCTCGCAGGTCAAACGTGATTTGGAGGATAAACATCCATTTACAAGTTCTATTGTTCAAATAAGATTTGAACCAATTCAATGTGTGACCTTGAATATCTGCACAATGTTCAAGAGGAGAAATAGCAAGATCATGATCAACCGTACAAAAGGCCGCCCTCAAATCCAACAGCAGAAGTACTACAGAGTTAACAGAAAATAAACACTCTTAAAGAGCAGATTCTATACTGTGATGTTTCCTTAAAAACAGGCTGAAAATATTCAAAGACTCAATTTGAAATGTAATAATTTGACAGAAACTACATTCTCAAGGATTTTTGTAATAAAAGGTCAATTAGAAATTGGCTTAAAATCGAGAGAACTGTCACATCAAGGTTTGACTTTTTCAACAGAGAGATTTAATATCAGAATCCTTTAAATATTCTGGAACAAATCCTACAGTAAGACTTTTATTTATTATTGATAGGATATAAGGCACAATGACATCAAAAACCTGAATAAGTATGTGCGCTGGAATAATGTCAGTTACAGATGTGGTTAGTTTTACCTTCTTAAACAGTTCACGAAGAGAGGTTTTAGAGATAGTTTCAAAGGCATTAAAAGAAGAAGTACAGACTGGAAGAGAGGAGGGATCATAGTTTATGGGGACAATAAGATATCTAATGTCACGTATCTTGTTTGTAAAGTACTCTTTGACAGTTTATTAATTAAGTACGTAACATCTCTAAAGACACATGCAACTTATCTTTCGTTCTGCGTGCCAACATACTCGTGTATCATTATCAAGCCACGGTTCTGCCTTAGGTTTAATTTGCTTATTCAGAAATGGAGCGATAGAGTCTAAAATTTCAGAGACAAGCTTACAAGCCTCATCAAAATGGGAAGTGAAGTCCTCACTAAAAGTAGAGCTTAACATATGCGACCAAATAATAGGCTTCTTGTCTGAAATAGAACAGGTGAACATCACAGGTTTGTGATCCGAAAAACTTATATCACCAATTTCAAGACTGTAAATAGTGACACCATATAACAAGATCAAGTGCATGGCCGAGTAAGTGTGTAGGCGCCGTAACCAAGAGTCAATAAGACTGACTCTTTAGCCAGCGGATTTGTATCACAGCAGACATGAGTTTTAAAATCACCAACAATCAAAAGTCTATCAAACTGTATAGCAAACTCATTTATCAAGTCTTTGTTTGGCTTTGGAGGATGGTATACAACAGCAATCGCTAAGTTTTTGTCCCTTTTGGGATGAAATAACAGTACCTCAAATTTGGAGCTTTTACAGTTTTTCAAATTGTTTACACACTAAAAGTGTTACTTGAGGCCCACTCAGTGAAACCATCCATTCGTGTACCAAATCTTCAGACAAAGGGCCTTATTTTAACAATCTAAGCACATGGTCTGAAGAGCATGGCGTAGGTGCACTTAGAATCAGAGTCTCATCTCCCATTCCCCTTAAAAGCCAGTTGCTCTCGCACCATGGCGGATTCGCTATTTGCATGGTGGAATTTAGACACCCTCAAGTCAGTTTAAATATTTGTGTATTGCAACGATTGTTCAAATAATTAGCCAGTTTCATTCGTCATTACTGCACATAGGTCATTCTGATACATGCAATGACATGTAGGCATTTTATCTTTATGTACACAATAATAATCTTTTACGTTGTAATGCTTTTATTTGTAATATTTGGCATGTTTGTGTGCTGCTGCGTGTATAACTAGCAGAGTGCACCCGCCTAATATTACTAACACGCTCTTTAAATAACAAAAAAAAAATACTGCGGCATTGACTTTTGGAGCAGGTTTTTGTTGGCCAATGGCACAGTCGTTTTCAGGACGTGAAAATTACAACTGTCGGCCTGAAACTAGCAAAAAAACACTGACGTCGCATTGCGCCGGGTGTATGATAGGACCTTAAGTCTGCAAAGCTACAATACAAGCACATTATTTGTACACTCAGTTTGCTATTTTGCAAAACTCTAAACACAGTTCTCTACATTAGACACATCACTCAAAACTAACAGCTCTCGTGTTTCATTTAGGAAACACTGTCATTTAAAGTCCCCCTGAAATCAAAATTTAAGTTTTTTTTAGCTTTTAGTATGAATATGTTAGCCTTAAGGTTATGAATAAGCTGGCGTGTTCCAAAAATATGACAAAACTCACATTTAGGAGATATAAGCATTCAAAACTTACAGTCTCTCACTTCCGCTAAAATGGATCACATCGCACTTCAGTTTCTCGTCAAATCTTCGGTCCAATCAAATGCTCTCTAGAATCTGAAGTCCCGCCTCCTCCTACACTCTTACAGACGCTGAAGCCTCGGCTGAAATCTGTCATTTGCTCACACATTTACTAGTTTATGGTGAATGGCACATAGTGCACTATATAGGGAAAATATGTAAATATAGTGTAAATATGCTTTCCTTTGACGCGAATGAAATCCATTTTCGCAATAGTGTCACATGAACCGCTGCAACGCGAGCAGAACAGAGACACGAGAGCACAGAGCGGATCATATGCGCGAGTCGGCACAGACCACAAAAGGTATCGGATCCATTTGAATTCTGAGCAGAATGCTGTTTATAATATTGGCTGTTCGATTTATCGCCCTGTCTTCCACACATTAAATAATGCTGCGCGTTCCAACACTCTTCAGTGGGCCTTTAAATACCAAACTAATTTCCCGATTATGTATGTTTTGAGAAAGAGAAATTATTTTTACCCCCTTGCATTCACAATTGCACACTGAGTGTAAAGCAAATAATGTGCTTGTAGTTTTGCAAACTTGGTCTGAAGATTCGGTACATGTGTGAGTGGATGGTTTCACTGAGTGGGCCTCAAGTACCACTTTTAGCGTGTAAACAGTTTGAAAAAGCTGTAAGTTCTGCTGTAAAGCAGCTCTAATAGTGTCATTATACCACTCAAGTCGGTTCAGTATTGATTCAGTTCAGTTCCATACCTGTGTAAAATCCATCAGTTGTGCATATATACGTGAATATACATGTGCATTGACAAACTCCTGTACGCTCCACTGCACTCTGAAAAGAGTAGTTATGTGGCTAATCATTTGATATTTGTGTGTAGAGTTACAACACAAAAATACCATTTTTCGAAGAGCAAAAAAAGTGTTCGCTTTTGAATGGTATGTGTGACATTTTGCATGTTGTGTGTGTGTTTTGTGGTTTTGTGTAACTGCAACTTTGTAAAAACTGTGTGTAAAAAAAAAAACGTCACCCTTCCCAGTTTAAAAAAGTACAGCTTGAAGGCACAAGTTCAGAGAAAGGACTCACATCCAGTCAGTCACAAATAAAAATCTTATTTACCAACGATCTAGCATTCATCATTTATCTTAACTTGTACTGACTGCTAGTTGACATGTAGATGCAAAGTTACTACTATAGTAATACTACTGAAAAAAGGTGTTACCCTTAATGCAGAGTTTAAAAGTGAGGAGAATAAGTCTAGATGGATATGTGGAGAACAGATGATGTGTGTGGGCTATTTGAGGATTGTGTGCGTTTCGTTGATTTGTGTTTTGTCTCGTCTTAATAAGTTCTCCACGTCTCTACAGCAGAAGCTTTCCAACAGCTTCCAGTTGGTACAAAAATGTGCTAATTGAGCACACAAGCCTGAACGACAAATTCAAACATTTGAGAAATGAAAGCGTTTTATCCAGCAAATCTCAAGTACAACCAGAAGAATGAGGGGGGGAAAAGCTCGCAGTCAGAGGAGGAAAAAAACAGATTGTTAATTGCGAGCGCGAGATAGAAATCGGTCTCCATGCGGTCGCGTCACCGGGTCTCACTGCCACCCAGACCAGCCGGCGGTCCTTCAGCGGGCGGAAGTGCCTCATTTAAACGCTACACGCCATATTTAACACGGGGATTTTTCCTGTTACGATCATTGTGCTTATTCACTGAGGTACCGTCTGTCTGTCTCTCCCTCTCTCTCATGGTGTCTGTGCTGCTAAAGTAACGATGACTGTATTATCAAGTAGTTACATAACGCTCCTCTTCCTGAGGATGTCACTTGTTTTCCATTGGTTTACAGTCACTAACATCCACACAAGCCATCTTGAGCACTTCCCCGCTGGCCAGAAGTGAGTAAAGAGCCTCTCTGACCACAAATCGCCGATTTGTTTCATATTGAGCTGAAGTTAACTCATTTCATAACGCTGAATTGATCTGAATAATGACACTATTGCCTGAAGTTTGCATCACTGATTCTATTATATGACTGCTTTGAATCCGTATTGTATACAGCGTTAAAGAAATAAAGCTGACTTGACTGTCTCAAGTGTGAAACATTTAAAAAACGATGTAAAAAAAACTGCTGAGCAGAGCGGTTTCCAGTAAAATGCAAAAAAGTACAAGTAAAGCACTCATGACACACAGTACATACTGGAAGAACAATGTTGTCGGTTATCATTCAAACATGCGGATGATTGTGTCTCGAAAGCTTCATGTCTTCTCACTAATGCATCTGATATCGAGCATCACCCAACAAAAACATACTTTACATTAGATGGCCTTAACTACTATGTACTTACATTAATAAATAACTTGTGCTGCTATTGAGGTGGATACGGGTAAGATTAGGACAGGTTTGGTGGTATGGGTAGGTTTAAGGTGTAAGCTGCGTAATTATGAATGTAATTACAGAAATTAATTACAGATGCAATTACATGCAGGCATTTTTTAAATATAAGTGTAATGTAAAAACACAACTAGTGCATTATATTAAGTGATTAATTTAAATGTTAGTACATAGTAGTTAAGGCCACATAATATAAAGTGGGACCAAATGTTCACATTAAGGTAGAAAAACCTTATTTCGGTCTAAAACAGTTTTTTAAACGTGCAAACGTTAAAAGGAACATTCCATTTTGCAAACATTACGGAATTGTTACATTTGAATGTTCTCTAAAACAATTTGTAACATTAATAAAAAAATAATGAAAAAAACACCATGAACGAACGTTCTGAGAATGTTATTAAAGACTAGATAACTTTGGTTCTATTAACGTTACTGAAAGAACTTTGCAGGAACATTCTGAGAACGTTGGATGGTGAGCAACACAAAACACCTGTAGAAAGAAACACACACTGGACTCGATCTCAGTGCGTCAATTAACGTCACCATCAAAGAATCCATTTTTCACTCATCCTACATGTGTTGCCTTTACAATTTTAAACCTGACAGCCCAATATGCAAAGGTTAAATTGGCATTAGATATCCAATTGCTCTTTGCTTCGACATTTGAAAACAACAGCACGTCTCAGTATCATAACAGTTTTCATTTTAACAAATTACCATTACATTAACATGTCATTAATATATCAGTATATATATAGCTCTTACCTGAAGCTGCAGTTCTCAGACACAGAAGAACAACTATAAGACATGCGATGCTCTTCATGTTCAGTGTTAAAGTGTTCATCTGTTCTGGTGAACTCGATTTCAGGGCAGTGGCCAGAATATTCCACACTCAAAACTTCCTGAGAGAGAAATCAACATTAGACTCGATCTCTATAGCACTGATTGCCTATATATCAATTGCTTGAGATAGGGATATTCAGACACTTTTACATTTATTAATATAGTCTGTAACATACAATATAACTTCTTCTGTACTGTTTTTATATTTGAATATGCCTGTCTGTTAACTTTAAAGGAGCTGAATCTTACAAAAAAAGATGTAAACAGATGTAAATAGACATTCATGGTTTGAAGTCTCAGTTAACTTGACTTAGAGTAATTCTTCAGAACTGATTCATAACACTGACCAGCTGACTGTACTGCTTTCAATCAAGTTGTTTAAAGTTCATTACAGCGCATCTAGAAAGTTATTATAGAGCGAGCAGATGAAAGCAAAGACCTCTGTGGTCACAAACAAACGCAGAAAACACGAGAAAGAGTTTTACCTTGCGCTGGAAACTCCACACGGGCGCGCGCGAAGTGAGCAGCTCCTCCAGTGATCCGGCAGATCCAGCGGTCAGTCAGTCCAGCTGAACCCCTGGCACTGACGTCACCACACTGACCCTCCCACAGCCGCACACACCACAGCAACAAACAGCCTCATTCCAATGCGCAAATCGCCATACATATAGAGTGATGATCGCATGCATTATATATACACTAAACAATGATGATCGGATGAACTGATTGATGAAGATGAAGAGGATTGTTGGCCATGCGCAGAAGTCTTCACGGCATAAATACTTTATGTCTCTCTAATAAATCGCCCTCTTCAGGCGCAACACAGTTACTGATACTGATTATTTGAGAGTTTGAATTCTGCTGCTCATTGAAATTATGATGAATTATCGGCTACAAATCTATCTATCTACAGGTTATGGGTCCAGTTAAGTAATACATTTTATTAAGTAATAATATTTTATATCTTTAACACACTCTGCTAGCTTGGCTAATTTGGAGATTTCATCAGGTCGTGTTGGAATATAATAAATATAGTACCATCTGCATAACACTAAAGAGTGGACACTAATTCTATGTTTTCTTATATTACTGCCAAGTGGCAGCATTTCATGAGTTCACACTTGCAAATAAGTCAGATAAATAAATAGTATGCATATTTGGCGTGCTGTCCGAGGAGAGGGCTCCGAGCTCTGTATTTGGCCTGAACCCAGAGTACTCCCCCCTGTATTCTGGTTAAGGAAGATAACCAGGCGAGTGTGAGATTTGGTTAGGAAGATAACCGTGCGAGTGTGAGATTTGGTTAGGAAGATAACCGTGCGATTGTGAGATTTGGTTAGGAAGATAACCAGGCGAGTGTGAAATTTGGTTAGAAAGATAACCGTGCAAGTGTGAGATTTGGTTAGGAAGATAACCGTGCGAGTGTGAGATTTGGTTAGGAAGATAACCGTGCGAGTGTGAGATTTTATTTGGTAGATAACCAGGCGAGTGTAAGATTTGGTTAGGAAGATAACCGTGCGAGTGTGAGATTTTATTTGGTAGATAACCAGGCGAGTGTGAGATTTGGTTAGGAAGATAACCAGGCGAGTGTGAGATTTGGTTAGGAAGATAACCAGGCGAGTGTGAGATTTGGTTAGGAAGATAACCGTGCGAGATTTGGTTAGGAAGATAACCAGGCGAGTGTGAGATTTGGTTAAGGAAGATAACCAGGCGAGTGTGAGATTTGGTTAGGAAGATAACCGTGCGAGATTTGGTTAGGAAGATAACCGTGCGAGTGCGAGATTTGGTTAGGAAGATAACCAGGCGAGTGTGAGATTTGGTTAAGGAAGATAACCAGGCGAGTGTGAGATTTGGTTAAGGAAGATAACCGTGCGAGTGCGAGATTTGGTTAGGAAGATAACCAGGCGAGTGTGAGATTTGGTTAAGGAAGATAACCAGGCGAGTGTGAGATTTGGTTAGGAAGATAACCAGGCGAGTGTGAGATTTGGTTAGGAAGATAACCAGGCGAGTGTGAGATTTGGTTAGGAAGATAACCGTGCGAGTGCGAGATTTGGTTAGGAAGATAACCAGGCGAGTGTGAGATTTGGTTAGGAAGATAACCGTGCGAGTGCGAGATTTGGTTAGGAAGATAACGAGTTTGAGATTTGGTTAGGAAGATAACCAGGCGAGTGTGAGATTTGGTTAAGGAAGATAACCGTGCGAGTGTGAGATTTGGTTAGGAAGATAACCAGGCGAGTGTGAGATTTGGTTAAGGAAGATAACCAGGCGAGTGTGAGATTTGGTTAGGAAGATAACCAGGCGAGTGTGAGATTTGGTTAGGAAGATAACCGTGCGAGTGTGAGATTTGGTTAGTTAGATAACCAGGTGAGTGTGAGATTTGGTTAGGAAGATAACCGTGCGAGTGTGAGATTTGGTTAGGAAGATAACCAGGCGAGTGTGAGATTTGGTTAAGGAAGATAACCGTGCGAGTGTGAGATTTGGTTAGGAAGATAACCAGGCGAGTGTGAGATTTGGTTAAGGAAGATAACCGTGCGAGTGTGAGATTTGGTTAGGAAGATAACCAGGCGAGTGTGAGATTTGGTTAAGGAAGATAACCAGGCGAGTGTGAGATTTGGTTAAGGAAGATAACCGTGCGAGTGTGAGATTTGGTTAGTTAGATAACCAGGTGAGTGTGAGATTTGGTTAGGAAGATAACCGTGCGAGTGTGAGATTTGGTTAGGAAGATAACCAGGCGAGTGTGAGATTTGGTTAAGGAAGATAACCGTGCGAGTGTGAGATTTGGTTAGGAAGATAACCGTGCGAGTGTGAGATTTGGTTAGTTAGATAACCAGGCGAGTGTGAGATTTGGTTAGGAAGATAACCGTGCGAGTGTGAGATTTGGTTAGTTAGATAACCAGGCGAGTGTGAGATTTGGTTAGGAAGATAACCGTGCGAGTGTGAGGAGACGGGGTGGTGGAGGGATGCTGAAAAACTGTCGAGGAACATGGGTGAGTCGACTGCGTATTTATAATGTTCTCCCCTTATGCTGATTGGGTAGACATGTTGATTACTGATTACTGACAGCTAGTTGGAATGACGTAATGGTTGAAAGGATCATTTGAAAGTGCTCCTCCTGAATTTTGTTAATGAAACATCATATATTGAGGCCCTAACACAGATCCTTGTGGCACTCCATAATTTAATAATAATAATTTAATAAGATCTTATCTTTTTCCATGTTTAAATAGACACAATCTATCTATCTATCTAAAACAGTGTTTCTTCTGATATATAGCCACAAATGTATTTTGCCTATGTCACAATATGAGGTAATTCCGGCCCTGATTATCCGTTCAGTGCAACTCATTTCCCTGCGAGAGATTGAATTCTGCTGCTCATTGAAATTATTATGAATTATCGGCTACAAATAACAAAAATATACTGCGCAAAAAAAAAGTAAATGTTATTTTGAATTTATTAGAGTATCTATCTATCTATTCAATTCACATTTATTTGAATAGCGCTTTTCACAATTCATATCGTTTCAAAGCTGCTTTACAGAAAACCATGTCAGCATTACACTTTAGAGTGATCTGTTATCAGAGGTGTAATTTCAGAAATGTACATATACAAATCATGCAGTTAGCTAACACTTGGCAAAAAGATGTGTCTTTTAATCTACATTTAAATTGGAAAATTTAGTCTGAGCCCCGAACATTATCAGGAAGGCTATTCCAGAGTTTAGGAGCCAAATGCAAAAACACTCTCCCTCCTTTAGTGGATTTAGATATCCTAGGTACAAACAGAAGTCCAGAGTTTTGTGATCTTAAAAAGCGTGATGGATTATAGGGCGATAGAAGATTGGTTAAATACTCAGGAACTAAACCATTTAGAGCCTTATAGGTCAATAGCAATACTTTAGATATACTTTAGCAATACTAGTCTAGACGTCATGAATGCACGAACTAGCTTTTCTGCATCAGAAACAGATAACATAGCTTAGAAATGTTCCTGAGGTGGAAGAAGGCTGTTTTTGTAACATATAAAATATGATTTTCGAAGGACAAGTTGCTGTCTAATATAACACCCAGGTCTCGAACTGTGGAGGATGAACTAACAGTACATCCTTCTAAATGCAGATTGTATTCTAAGAGATTCTGTGTGCAGATTTTTGGTCCAATAAGTAATATCTCAGTCTGAATTTAATAGAAGAAAATTACAGGTCATCCAACATTTTATATCTTTAACACACTCTGCCAGCTTGGATAATTTGGAGATTTCATCAGGTCGTGTTGAAATATATAAACTGAGTATCATCTGCATAAGAGTGGAAACTAATTCCATGTTTTTTTTGTTTTTTTTTTATATTATTGCCAAGAGGCAGCATATAAATTGAAAATAGCAGAGGGCCTAACACAGATCCTTGTGGCACTCCATAATTTACTGACGTTATCTTAAAATTTTTCCATGTTTAAATAGAAAAAACGGTGACAGTCTGATAGGTATCTATCTATCTATCTATCTATCTATCTATCTATCTATCTATCTATCTATCTATCTATCTATCTATCTATCTAATATATTGAAAACAACAGAGGGCCTAACACAGATCCTTGTGGCACTCCATAATTTACTGACAATATCTTAGATTTTTCCATGTTTAAATAGAAAAAACGGCGACAGTCTGATAGGTATCTATCTATCTATCTATCTATCTATCTATCTATCTAATATATTGAAAACAGCAGAGGGCCTAACACGGATCCTTGTGGCACTCCATAATTTACTGACGTTATCTTAGATTTTTCCATGTTTAAATAGAAAAAACGGCGACAGTCTGATAGGTATCTATCTATCTATCTATCTATCTAAAACAGTGTTTAATTATTATTTTTTTATAACAGTGTTTCCTCTGATATATAGCCAAAAATGTATTTTGCCTACATTACAATATGAAGTAATTCCAGCCCTATTCATGTTCAAAAATGGTAGTGATTGTGCTGGGCAAACTCCATATATATATGATTCCAAACTTTACTGGTTGATTAGCAAGATTGTGATTCCTATTTCATTACAATGCGAACTTAGCGGACATTACAAATATTCCATGCCAGATATTTATGGAATGAAACATGCATGTATGACAACTGAATTAATCATTTTGCATATGGCATATTGCACATGGCTCACTCAATGAAAGAATGTTTAAAAGTTGTGAAGAGTTTGACAACTTCACTGAGAATCAACTTATCAGTTTTGATCAACAAGCCCTGTGTGCATTTAGTTAACATTATGAACAAGATCTGACCTATCCTTGTTATGTGGAGAATGTGAAGGTTAATCAGAAATTGGTAACAGTCAATTAAAAAGGTCACGTCCACTCGGTATTTAGAAATAATGTGGTTGTTTTACAGACATGAAAGTGAGTTTGTGTGACCTTCAGTCTTCAAAGCTGCTTCTGATGTACGTAGACAAACAACATGAAGCCGCATTCTGCACGTATCCCGTCCACACACGGTCAATCACAGGAAACGCTGCTCTGTCTGTCTGTCTGAATGCGGCTTCCAGCGCGGTGCCACTTGTTTCCATGTCATCAGCAAACAACACATTAAACAAAGGGAAAGTGTCTGCGCGAGGTCCTAGATTTCCTTATGGCCCTCAGAGGATCCGGGCAAGGACGCGAGCGACAGGCAGGAATTTACTCCTGATGTGTCTGTTTACACTGAGGTCACACTGAGCCTGTTTACTGATTTATTATTTACTGACTGAAAACATATGTATGTAAACACAGTTTTCTTGACCCATCACATGCAGTGGCAAGGAAAGAACTTGAGTTATGTCACATACTGTACATTTTTAAGGGCAAAAGATGTGTTGATTTTCAGTTTTTCAGTAAGGTTGCATAAATAAAAGCCACCTTTTTGAGGCTAAAGTCCCCTGTGAAAACCATTTGAATAATTATGTTTCATTTTTTAAAATTGCTCAGTAATTATATATCTTGCTTAATGAAAAGTATCTGCAAAATGGTGATGGATTTTCTCTCGTATAGCACTAATCTATGCAGTGGCAGTGAACGAATTTGAGTTGCAAAACCCTGAAATTATCAAAATCTGTATATTGTTGAGACAAAAGACTGTTGATTTTCAGTTTCACTGATGTTGGAGCATTTTTTAGTAAGGATGCATAAATAAAGGCCCCCCTCGACAACATCCAACGTGGCCTCAAAACACTGTTTTTTTGTTTGCACCATAATGTTTAGTTGTTTAAAATGTTCAATAATTATATATCTTTGGCCATGAAAGGTATTTTCTCTCAGCTCATCTGAACACACACACACACACACACATTTCCTTCCTGAATGTTTTCAGGTATCCGTCTATGAGGATGTGACATTCCACACATAACCTGCCGCGCTGTAAAAATGCTTACAGACATTTGTCCAGGACACATCCTCCTGTTCTCCTGTTTTCCTCCTCCTCCTCCTTAGAGGATATGCCGGATAGCCGTGGAGAAGTGTTGTTCAGCTCACGGGAAGCATGCGAAGCATGTGTGAGGAGCCTGTGATGATTTCAGCAGCCTCTCCTGTCCTCTACGACAGATGTGTTTGAGCTTTTGAAGTAAACAACTGGATCTAGTGTTTTCAAAACCCATGTGTGTTCAGGTTGAGTCTACAGAAACCGTGTAGTGGTAGCAGGAGGCATCACGAGAGTGTTTTGTGTTGTTTGGACACCTTGGGTCTTATTATTGTCTGCAGTTCTGTGAGCAGATATGTCCACTAGAGAGCAGCACAGACACCAGAGCAGCAGTTATTATAGTTAACTAAAAAAATAAAATCATTACTTGAAATAGAATCAACTTTAACTGAAGTAAAACAAAGTAACCTTTCAGCTAGTTGCATCATGAAAAAAATGACCTTAATTATGTCAGATAACACTTAAGCACAACATGGTCAGGTCAAAGTGTCTGAATAATTTTTGGTCCCAAATTTTTATCAATTTTACTGGTAGTCCACGATATGAAGAATTTTTGGGTATAATATGTCACAGTTTACTTTATTTTGCTATCCTCACTTACATAAATGAACTATAGTGTCCTGCACACTAGTAAAATATATAAAAAATGTCTGAATAATTTTTGGTTTGACTGTATATATACATATATATTAAATATGTATCTACTTAAATTTATTAATATTTTATTAATATTAGTTTTATTAAAATGCAGTTATTACTTTTAATTATATATTCTAAATATTAATCAAAACTATATGATACTAAAATCAAATGATAATTTACGTAAAAATAAAGTATGTAAGAAGAAGTGTTATCACAATTCTATTAATTCAGTTTTTCAGTTCATTTCCATTTTAGTAAATTTTTTTTACATGGTTTTTACCTCTTTTTTTCCTTCTATTTAGCGTTCATTTATTTTTTATTTCAAGTTTTAGTAATTTCAGAAGTTGAGCGCAGCTGTTAAGCATGATTATTTTAAAAATAAGTTGTAATAATGCAAACGAATGGCTTCAACAAAAGCATCCACCACTGATAAACAGCCTCGGAGCTCACAGGCCCGTCTTTAAAGGTTTATAAGTGGTGAATGCGCAGTTTCCTTATGGAGCTTTTACTTCAGGAACTGACTATTATGCTGTATTTCACGACGGCTTCGAACATGACTCAGCCAGTCACAATCAAGGAATGGAACTATCCGTTTTATAATTATCAATCAAACGGTAGAGATGTTTTTCAGTCTTGAGCACTAAAGAACAAGAACTTGTGAAGGTACTGCTTGAATAAAGTCTGGATCAGTGTGTTTGACCACTCAGAGAAAGGCATTTCTGAATGTCAGCTTGACAAAAATGTACATAAAGGTTTAAAAAAGTCTGAAGGATTTTGAATCCTTCTATAGTTTGGAGGGAATTAAGAAGTTTTATATAGGTTCTATAAAGGCATTGATGATGAGTATATATGAGAGAAAAAGCAAAGGAAACGAGGGTCTGTTGTCAAGTGCTTTTTACTTCAGCTCATCAATAGCTTTTTCAACAATTGCAAATACTTCGTCCACCGGCAGCTCAGAGTTTATCTGGAGGAGGAGAGAGAAATCATTAACTGGGTTAAAGAGAGAACAGTGTGAATCAAATTTCAGTCAGTATTTCGAGACTCTCTCACCTTCCTGACGATCCCGCGCTGCTCGTAGTAAGCGATGACGGGCTCGGTGGCTTTGTAATACAGATCCAGACGCTTCTTAATGGTTTCCTCATTGTCGTCGGCGCGGCCGCTGGTCTCTCCGCGCTTCACCAGCCTCTTCACCATGGTCTCGGCCTTCGCGTCAATGTACAGAAGCAGAGCTGGAGCACCGATCTGACCGGGAGAGACGGACACGGCAATCTGAGCGTCTTCACATGCAGTCAGATTACACTCAAACTGTGGGTCAATCTCAGGAGATTTATGACTTAACACTGATAGAATTAACAGCAAATCAAGTTTTCACTTTTGTTTTGTTATGGACACAATTGTGAAATAAAAAAACATTAGATTTTTGCCTGAAATTTTCATCATTCTTCAGTGGGTTATATAGAATCGAATTGAACATAAATGTTGATGTTTTTGAAATTAGATCCAGAACCAGTGCTTTGTTTTATGTGCTTTAAAGTGGGGTCAGTCAGATTTTTTAATGTTTTTGAAAAAGTCTCTTCTGCTCACCAAGGCTGCATTTATTTGATCAAAAATACTGTAAAAATAGTCAAATATTATTACTATTTAAAATAACTGTTTTTTATGAAAGTTTGTTTTTGCCATAAAATAAATATAAAAAAGGCAATTTTTAATTCTGACTTGCAATTGCGAGTTACAATGTCAGAATTGCGAGATATAAAGTCAGAATTGTGAGATACAAAGTCAGAATTGCGAGTTATAAAGTCAGAATTGAGATATAAAGTCAGAATTGCGAGATATAAAGTCAGAATTGAGTGATATAAAATCAGAATTGTGAGATACAAAGTCAGAATTGCGAGTTATAAAGTCAGAATTGAGATATAAAGTCAGAATTGCGAGTTATAAAGTCAGAATTGCGAGATATAAAGTCAGAATTGCGAGATATAAAGTCAGAATTGTGAGTTATAAAGTCAGAATTGCGATATAAAGTCAGAATTGCGAGATATAAAGTCAGAATTGTGAGTTATAAAGTCAGAATTGCGAGATATAAAGTCAGAATTGCGAGATATAAAGTCAGAATTGCGAGATATAAAGTCAGAATTGCGAGATATAAAGTCAGAATTGTGAGTTATAAAGTCAGAATTGTGAGTTATAAAGTCAGAATTGCGAGATTTAAAGTCAGAATTGTGAGTTATAAAGTCAGAATTGTGAGTTATAAAGTCAGAATTGTGAGTTATAAAGTCAGAATTGCGAGATATAAAGTCAGAATTGCGAGATATAAAGTCAGAATTGCGAGTTATAAAGTCAGAATTGTGAGTTATAAAGTCAGAATTGTGAGTTATAAAGTCAGAATTGTGAGTTATAAAGTCAGAATTGCGAGATATAAAGTCAGAATTGCGAGATATAAAGTCAGAATTGCGAGTTATAAAGTCAGAATTGCGAGTTATAAAGTCAGAATTGCGAGATATAAAGTCAGAATTCCAAAAAAACAAAAAGCAGGTTTGGTTCAACCCTGTTATGCAGTGAAATTTCTGCTATATTCAATGATATTGTGTGGTTTATTACAAGACACAACCAAACTGATTGATACTAATAGAATTTACTTATTTATTGATTCAAATTCAAGCACTTTAGGTTTGGCTTTGCGTTAATAATGGTAAGTTACTGTCTAATATGAATATCTGAATGGTAATGTGTCTCTCCACACTGACATCAAAATGACACTCGTTCCTGAGATTGTCCTGTATGAATGATTCACGTTTGTCTACTATTGTTCTTCTACCTTCTTCTCAAACTCCTCTCCCTGTTTGACTTCACGAGGGTATCCGTCGATCAGGTAACCCTTCGAGACGTCAGCCTTGGCGATCATGGCATCTTTGATCATGTCCAGAACTGTGTCCTGCAGGAACCAGAACATCGTCAGAATGTGTCAGTGTTCGTTGATCAGCATCAGAAGAGATCTAGACTGACCAGAGGCACGAGTTCTCCCTTCTGCATGATGGCCTGCAGCTGTTTGCCCCTCTCCGAGCCGGACGCCACCTCCGCACGCAGCAGGTCACCTGAGGACAGGTGAGTGTAGCCATACTTCGCCACGATCTTCTCACACTGTGTGCCCTTTCCAGAGCCGGGACCGCCTGATAAGAAAACACTGGTTGTTTGCTAATGTAACACTGGTTTGAATATTTTAATGAAACATTTTAAAATATTGAAAATGTTTTTTGGGTCTCTTCTGCTCACTAAGGCTGCCTTTATTTGATCAAAAATACAGTAAAATTGTGAAATATTATTATGATTTAAAACAGCAGTTTTCTATGTGAATATATAGTAAAATGTAATTTATTCCTGAATTTTCAGCATCATTACTCCAGTCTTCAGTGTCACATGATCCTTCAGAAATCATTCTAAGATGATGATTTGCTGCTCAAGAAGCATTTATGATTATTATCAATGTTATTGTCATGTTTTTGTGGAAACTGTGATACATTAGCATTCAAAGGTCTGGGGTCAGTACGATATAAGAGAAAGAAAGAAATACTTTTATTCAGTGAAACTGACAAAAGACTCTATTTCAAATAAATGCTGTTTTTTTTTTTTTTTTTTAACTTTTATTCATCAAAGAATCATGAAAAATAAAATGTATCACGGTTTCCACAAAAATATGACTGTTTGAGCAGCAAATCATCATATTAAATGATTTCTGAAGGATCATGTGACACTGAAGACTGCTGAAAATTCAGCTTTGATCACTGGATATAAATTACACTTTACTATATATTCACATAGAAAACAGTTGTCTTAAATTGTAATAATATTTCACTATTTTTACTGTATTTTTGATCAAATAAATGCAGTCTTGGTGAGCAGAAGAGACTTTTAAACATTAAAAAATCAGAATTATAAAAATCATGGACAGCCGCATATTTACTATAGTTTTACTCTTTATCAGCAAACATAGAATAGAAAAGCAGTGCGTTATTTAAAACGTATTCAAGCACACTGAAAAAAAAAGAAGTGGGTTATACTTTACAAAGTTGTGAAATGTAAAGTAACTCAACTTACCCACGACAAAGACGATCTTAGCATTTTTAATTTTATCTGTAAGACAACAAAAACATTCATATTAGTCCAAATGTAGCATCTGAATGAACAGAGGCTGTGTTATTATTATTATTATTATAACTATTATGTGAAATTAAAGATCATCTGAGATCTCAGTCCTATCAAACTCCCTCGGGTTCTGAAGTCTCATGTCGATATTCTGGCCAAATACTGTACCGTCCGGCTTCACCACAGCGACTGCTGATTTACTCAAGCAGCCTGACCCCATTTCTGACCAGAGACTTTCTTGTGCTGTTTTCTTCAGTTAGATCTGAATGCTTGTGGTCGCCATGGCAACTGTTGCCAACATCTCACATTGAGCTTCATAAAACAGGGTTGATCCTGAACTATTCACGTGAGCATTGCTGCAACCCATACAATATATTCCTGTTTTTCTTAACATATGAATTGTATGCATATAAAGCTGCAGTTACGTTTACCGTTGCCCGTCACGCGATGTCATCATTACAGCAAATGCGTGATACGTGACGCTGTACTTGGAACCGTTCACGTGCACAGATTTGGATAATGAATGTTTCTCCTGCACTATTAACTCTAAAATAAATCTGTATTGGTCACGTGGTAGTTTTGCTTTTTAGAATTTCGCTCACATCAAATGTGCTTCATATATTGCTGACAAAATCGCTAATGTGACTGCACCTGGTATTATTATTTTTTATCAGTCACTCTTAAATTGTTTCAAACGTGTATCTTCTTCCTCGTTCTCGTTCCTTCACTAATTATTACATGAAATGTGCTATATCTATGCCTACTCTTGCAATACAATGAATGTCCACATGAGGTCATCAGAGACCATAATATCTTGATGATGAATGATGAAGACGTTGATTTGTGTGGTCATGTTGACCATCTGTTTATTCGTTGGCATATCTATTTATCAGTTGACAATGAGTTAAATTCCCCCAGTGTGTGTAAAGGTCAGTGCTGCTGTCTCCATCTCTCTTTTGGAGACTCATGTTTGGCTCGTCCTGCAGGAACATAATTGTGTTTTCCTCACAAGCCCAGCTCCAGTCTACAATCTCTCTCTCTCTCTGCCATTTACTTCAGACAGTTTCACTCAAAACAAATCATGTAATAAATCATAGCATACATGTAAATAATCTTTCAAAATATAAAATATTGTAGATGAAAGAAATTCTGCTAACCTGCCATGGTTGTCTGTTCTGTGAGAGGTTATCCTGCAATAAAAAAGACAAATATAAATAATTATTATAGGTTTATGAAAGTGTATTTGAATAAGGTCAAGACATGATTTGGAAGATGGACCTTTTTCATCATTTTGCTATTTTTTTTTATTTTTTTTTATCAAAGTGTAGCTTTAAGTGTCATTTCATCAGTTCAGATGATCAGAGATCGCATTGTAGACAGACAGATAAGAACAGCACAAGCTTTCACACATTTTACCACATTTGACTTATCACTCGTGCTTCTGCTGACACAACAGCACATGAGACATGCATCTGTTCTGAATGGGTTGTTTTTACAGTTTAGCTCCAATAAATGCTCTTTTTGGAAGTTTTGAGTTCTGAAAGTTACAGCATGCAAACGTTTGCTAACATTCCCATTAAAAGGGGTAGTTCACCCAAAAATCATGTACTCACCCTCGAGTAGTTCCAAACCTGTGTACATTTCTTTGTTCTGCTGTACACAAAAGAAGATATTTGGAAGAATGTTTGTGACCAAGCAGATCTCGCCCCCCATTTACTACCATACTATTTTTATTACTATGGTAGTCAATGAGGGCGAGATCTATTTGGTTACAAAACATTCCAAATATCTTGCTTTGTGTACAGCAGAACAAAGAAAATTATACAGGTTTGGAACAACTTGAGGGTGAGTAAATGACAAAATTCTCATTTTATAATTTTTACATTATAAAAGCGTTATTTCGGAATGTTCTCTGAACATTCAAAACGTCCAGTTTTAGTTATGCAAACGTCAAGGAAACTGCATTTTGCAAAATTGGGAATGTTCTCTGAACATTCTGAATTTCTTTTTTTTTTTAAAAACTAAAATATTTCAGGGAAAAGCATTCCATGAATTATGTAGCCTATAGATAATGTTTTTGTGCTAATGTTTTAAGAACCAGATAACTTTGAAAGAATGTTCTATTAATGTTACTGGAAGAACGTTTGTTCATAACTTTGAGAGAACCTTTCCAGAACGTTCTGAGAACATTCCCTGTTAGCTGGGTACGTATTCTTTACATCAAACACTAGATTAAAGCCACAATGTGTAAATTTCCGTTGCTAGAGGTCACTTATTCAAAACAAAGGTGTAGCTTGATGATGCCTTGATTTCGCGGAATCATGGGAGTTGTCTTCACGTCTACAGCCGGTGGAAAAGAATCCAACGGCACTTGGGTAGAAATTATGTTCATGGATGAGATTATTAACGTGACTGTAGTATGAAGCAGAGCAGGCCGAGCGATGTTGGAGCTGAAGCGATTGCTAATGAGTGACGAATGCGACACACAGCTCTCGAGCAGTAGGACTTTTATTATGCCACAGTCGCCGCTTCCGCTTCTTCCGGTCAAGCGTATGTGGGGTAACACAGCGCTGTTTATCATATTAGATAAATTTGTTTGTTGAAAGTTGTTATAATGCTACTCTGCGTTCGCTCGGCAGCTGCTGTGAGACACTTGTTGCACACTGCAGTAAGCTAGATCGATATTAGGCATGGTAAAACATGGTACTCACAGTAAATCAGGAAAACGAGATTTAAACAATAAGACTTACTGTGTTGAGATATATAACATGATTAGTTTTCTGTCGATGAATGCATCAGTTGCTCACCAGTCTAATAAAACACATAATATATTAAAGCATATTTGGTGTTTTCATGGTTTCTGCAAAATAAAACCGGAAATCGAGGGTAATGTGGGTATGATGTCGGTGATAGGTAACATCCATATCCTGGTTAAAATTGTTATTTTTCTGAATTTAAACATTAGTACACAAGTCAACAAAATATATAACATTGTTCTAGTGGTTTTTGGATATTTAAATCCAAAAATATTACATTTTGTGCCTTTTAAGATGCATCATGAGAAAGTTGTGAACACTTATAAAAGAATCAGCATGCCTCATAGCTGTGAAGTATGTGGGCTGTCAGTTTGATGGGTCACGCCTCAACACAAAACCAGAACAGGAACCCTGCGCTTATAGATATAGAGCTGTTACTGCCTGACACTAAAAACAGCATAAAGCTGACTGGAATTCAAAACTCTTAAACACTTTATTTATTTACATTTATTTATACCCCCAGTTATTGCTGCAGAGGTATTTTTTGGTCTCAAGAGTGAGTTGTAGTTAGTGACGTGTGTATATCAGTATGTGTAGTCAGTATGTGTTCATGCATATAATTCTACTTCATATCACAACCACAGCATGCATATAGACTTAGAACTGCAGTATAACTGTTGTGCATGTTATAAACTATATAAGTCAGTTGAAGTCTGGAGGTTAGTGACACTCAGATGGCACACCCACCACAATGACTGTCTCTCTCCAGACAGGATTTATGAAAGCATAAAGACTCTAAACACTCAAGCAGAGAGAGTAGGTTATAAAGAGTGTGTCTTACTGTTCTGTGAGCTCTGCAGCGGAGCTGAAATACTGAAATGTCTTGCCGCGTCTGGATGGCAAGTGTAAACAGATCCCTTTTTCTTGTGACGGCACAGTTGGTCATGTGACCTGCAGTGCTTCTTATGCAAATTATGTGTTCTCAAAGACTGGTCTTTCTGGTCTTTGGTTTAAGTTTGAAACAGCAGTACTACTTTATGTTTCCTTATGAAGATGAGTATTTGAGAGCAGATTGTCTTGTATTCATGTCAAAGATCTTTGCTCACTGTTGGAGAATTTGCTGTGGCTTTGAGCCAATTGTATCTAAGGTTTTACAGACTGATTTTCCTATTACAAGAGTTAGGGTTAGTCAAACAAAGGTGACTGTAAGTAATGTGCTCAGCTCTGTTGTTAGCTCTGACCTTCAACCCCAAAACCGTTTGAATGCAACAGGGTTGGCACAAAATATGATCATTACTTTGTTTTATTATAATGATGATGATGTGTCACGTCTTACCAGGCACATTCCCAGCAAACAAAAATATGTTCCCTTTTGAATGGGAACGAGACACTGCGTCCGAGGATGCTAGTGGGGAATGCCTCCAGCATGCCGAAGCACGTGTCAAAACACGACAAAGGCATTAGCCGGCGACAGCCCATACCGCTGCGACTAGAGTATAAATAGGCCGCCTGTAGTACATGTCATCCTCTTTCTTGTCTTCAGGAGCCGTTTGTTTGTTGTGATGCGTCGAAAACAGTATGGCAGCTAAATTTTTCAGGAAGTGTGTTCATCCGTGTCAGCGCTATCTGACACCTGATGACACACATGAACATTCATGAATGCAAGCATTGCGAGAGTTTTTCTATGAAAAAACTTCTATGAAATTGGCACAAACATCTGTTCCCCGCGGATCAGGACCTGCTTCAGCTGAGGCAAAGAGATCGTGGGGTTCTCAGATGGAGCTAGCTGACGAATCCAAGAAAGGTATGGCTATTTCTCATTCTTCGGTAGCTGACGAGTACGATCTGCTAGATGAGGATGTGTTATCGCTCATGTCCTCCGATCCAGCAGCGGGTGCGCGCCTGGCTTGAAGCTGGTTAGACGAGCGATATCTTTCCAGCCATAATCGCCCAGCACTTGTGAGCCTTTCATTTCTTCCCGAATCTTACCAGGCCGATCTGCTGAAAGACCTGGACCAGGGTCAGGGGTTCCCTCCTGAGGCGGTAAACAGAACTGCGCCACACTACAGATCTTGCCCTCCATGCCACCAAACAAACTTCTACTGCGATCGGCCCCGATCGATGGTGGCAATGGTAGCCACAGAGTGGCATCTCTGGGTGAACCTGGTCTAGCCACAGCTATAAGCCTCCCTGGCTCTTGAAGCCTTGGCCCCAAGGGCTCCACTTGGATGGCAGTATCGAGTGTAAGGCTTCTCTTTGCCTCCTTGGTAAGCAGTCTTTAGTGTAGAATGTAGCTAGGCCTAGGCGCTAGGACGGGGAACTGGTCCCAGTGGTTAATTCCGTTGATGTCATTGATTAAAGTCAAGGCATTCATTCCTTCAGCTTGGTGGAATGGGCATTTGTTCTTCATTAGCATCCTAGGATGCAGTGCGAGTTCCCATTCGAAAGGGAGTGTCTCGGGTTACGAACGTAACCATGGTTCCCTGAGAGGGGGAACGAGACACTGCATCCCGTTGCCATGCTTCAGGCTTGCCTGCCCACATCTCCTTCAGACAAGAAGCAGATGATGTGTACTAAAGTCACCCTGTTTATACTCTGATCGCACCGGTAGTGACGTCATAGGCTGTCGTGTTTTGACACGTGCTTCAGACGCCAGCATGCCGGAGGCATTCCCCATTAGCGTCCTAGGACGCAGTGTCTCATTCCCCTTCTCAGGGAACCATGGTTACATTCGTAACCCAAGATGTTTTAAGAACGTTTTGCTAGTGTTCCCATTAAGCTGTGAAAACGTTATTTCTGAATGTTCTCTGAAAATTCCATTTTATCGTTCTTCAAACAGTATGGGAATGCTACTTTTGAATGTTTTCTGAACGTTCTGAAACAAGAAGTAACATTTAAAAAATGTTAGACGAATATCCAACTAAAACTTTTCAGGAAAAAGTTCCACGAAGGATGTATAAATAATGTCTTGTGCTAACGTTTTGAGAACATTATTAAAGACCAGATAACTTTGAACTAACATTATATTAACATTATTGGAAGAACGATTGCTTATAACTTTGAGGGAACCTTGACAGAATGTTAGCCAAGTTCTGAGAATTTTCCGTTAGCTGGGATGATGCAAGGTGAAAATTTTTTTTTTAAAAAACTGTTCAAAACTTACTTAGTTACTAAGAGACTTATAGGCTCAAACACATTGCAAAGCATATGCTTACAAAATGCATGTTGTGGTTGACTGTAATAAATGAACCTAGAACTAGGTTTATATATATATATATATATATATATAATATCTCAAATATTGAAATTTTGAAACATTTTCTAACACCATGTCACTCCCATCTGCTCCACTCTCTAGTGTTGATTTTGCTAAGCCAAACATAATAACTATAGCATGCATTGAAACCAAGTAACAGTATCAAATTCCTAGGGTACAAAGTCTGACATATCCTGGTGAATTTCTTAACTATTTACACTTTGCTATGTCACTGATCAGGCAGCTATGCCATCAGGAAAAGACTAGGTTTCAGAAAAGCATTGCGATCCGCTTCAGCTGTTGGTTTGCAACTGTCCAAGTGTAAATTCATTTGGTTGGTCAAGATATTTTTGCAGATTTGCAGCGCAGTGCAGCACATATCTGAATTTTGTGCAGTGAAGTATTATGTAATGCATGCACTGATCTTTTCTCCAGTGTCTTTGGCTCTCCAGTGAGATGGTTTATGAGGCTAGCAACCCTGTGTCACGGTAAAGGTCACCCGAAGGCCTGAATCAGCACTGGACACTTTAGGACTCCCGCTCTGGCCAATTATGGCAATTTTTTGAGGGACTCTATGGCATGTGAGACTGTTGTTCTTGTGTTTACTGGACACTAACTGGGCTGGTATGTGTGGCCTACATGCATGTAATGTATAACACTGCAGATTTGACCAGTTAAAAAGGCCAAAAGCTCTCGCTCTCTGGAGATACATTTCTTATTTCTACCGACGTAAAGTGTCAAGATGGAAAGCAATAGCTGAGAATCATAACCACTTTAAATGGCTTGTGTTCATGCTTGTATTATGTACAGTTCAGACTTATAAACTACAGTACAGTATGTGGGTCATTCTCAGGAAATGGTGCAATTTGTGCCCCATTTATGTCCCAGTGACTTACTGCTTGTGTAAATAACACAGTCATTATTTGATAGATTTTAATGTTTAATGTGTCATGCAAAAGACGTTTAAAAATGAAGTAGTCATTTTAGTTCTAAATGTTTGTTTTACAGTGGAATATCAGCCAATACATCCACATGTATCTGCTTCTCAAGCATTTGGCAAGGGGAGCATAAATGACATAAAAAATAAGCAAAAAAGATTGCTGCTTATTCTAGCTTTTCTAAGACCCGTTTGCACCACAGTCCAACTTCGTCAAGCTATCATAATTATGGTATTTACGCAGAAACAATGTCTAAAAGCAATGCTAAAGATGCAATAAGGCGTCACTGAGTGCACCAAAATCCGTTAGGACGGACTTAGATTATGTAACATTTTGGTAACTCAAGACTTTAGTTTTTGGTTACTAGACAGCGTAACTACAGTTTCATGTCAGCGTCTATACGACACGAGGGCACAAATGCAATTTGAGGTGCACAGAGCTGTTTGTAATAGTTTCTATTAAAAGCCGGGGTAAATATGAGCCCGCGTCTCAGCAGCAGCTGCTCGGTGCTTCCCATCACTAGCGTTTAGTCCTGCCACAAAGTAAGTGTGCTTTTGTAAATAATCATTTTAAACGTATTTATTGCATTGCCATTGTAGTGCACACATTTTATCACTATTGTTTCCCCATTAAAAATCATTCCTTTAAAAATAGAGCATTTCTTAACATTTTGATGCACAGGAAGTGACATCATTTGCACCTTTGCTACAGAATATCTTACCGTGTTCTCAGTTTTTACTCAGAAAACGCTATATAAATGTAAGGAATTATTATTATTATTATTATTATTGTTTGCAAAGTTATTAAAAGAAAAATGATCAAACAAATATTTTTTTTTCTCTTTAATAGAAGTTAATGAATTAACAAAGTAACATTTACTCCTATAATATAATATAATATAATGATAAGTTCATTTAAATATTGTAAATAAATTTAATTTAATTTAATCAGAGCTCTAGTCGCATCATGTTTCTACAGCTAAAATTTTATATATATATATATATATATATATATATATATATATACACATTTTTAGCTGTAGAAACATGATGGTTGCAAAATGGGGTTTCAAAAATGGCAGATGTCATATAAAATAAATCTAAAATAACATTTGATGAAGTAACATTTTCTGCATTCAAGCCATATTTTGTACCTTGTTCAAAATGTGGAAAAGCTTATTTTTAGGAACGCTTCCAGACTAGGTTAAATTTCATGCATGATGCATCTGTGACACCTTGTACTCGCAGTACAGTCACCGAAGGGTGACATTGATACGGGGAACCTCGATACTGTCCTGTCATCTAGATTCATAACCCACCTGCCCAACTAACTAACCAACCTAAAAAAAGATGTTCCTTTGCAACAGCTGTCCAACACACTCTTAAAAATGAAGGCTACAAAAGGGGATTTTTTAAATGACCAGAATGAACCATTTTGGGAATGTTTCACTGATCAGTTCTTAAAAGAACCATTCTTTCATTGCGTGCAGAAGATTTTTCCGCTATAAAGAACCTTTTGTGCAATGAAAGGATTCCATGGAACTTCAAGGTTCTTTATAGAACCTTCAAAGCTAATAAAGAACCTTTACGTTTAAGAGTGTACAATTACCAGAGCCGAGAGCTCTTTATATTTCCAAACCTGACAGACCTCCGGAAAACCGCAGGATGTTGCCCATTCCTGCTGTTGTCATAGCGACGCTGTGCCGCTGTAGCTTTAAGAGAGCAGCTCTGTTTGTTTGACGTAAACGAGGCCGTGTTTACAATGTAGAACACGCTACTGATTCCATCAGTGTGTTTATTCCTCAGAGGAAGTGGCTTCGGCTCATTACTGCTCTCATGATCTCAAGCATCATAAGCAGAGCTGAATTTGTCCATTTGACATTGCAGCTGTCAAAACACAGAACTGACTCTGATTCTCATGCAACATGGATCTGAATAAGCACAGCAAGACCTTAAAGAGCTTAACTCTCTCTCACACACACACACACACACATACATTAAGGCAAAACTCATTTCTCACTGCACTTCCTCTACTGACCTGTCTCTCTCTCTCCAAGGGTGTCCAGTGAAGCTGAGAGTGTCCGGCTCCTGTCTGTCTGCGTGACCCGCTGCACGGCAGCCCTCCCTCTGCCCACCACCGCTTTATATAGAGCTCTGACAGCCCTGGCTGACGCACGGCACCATGGGAAGTCTTAGGGCTGCTGGGAGGGACTGGAGGAATGCAGTGATGGATCAGGATTGGTTACTTCTCTCTTCCTGGTGTTAAGTCCAGGTTTAACATTCTCAAGATTTTCACAACAGTTTGGTGGATTTTAGACTGAGGAGGTTTGTTGAAAAAAATATTAAAATTATTATTATTTTTTTTTTGTCTTGTCAGAGGGAGAACATGTGTCTATCATGAGAACACACTGGTCAAGCTCAGGCTAGTTTAACCTAACAATCCTGACCAAATAGTGGTCGAGGAAGTTTGTACACCCTGTTACAGGACACGTTATGTTATACACTCTTCTAAAAATGAGGAAAAGAGAGAAAAGTTTATAACTGATTTTTACTTTGTTCTTGGGGTTGTTTTAAATGATGTCACTTCTAGCAAGTCATGTGATTTGCATATGCTTACCATTTTAACTGGTGGACTGCGGTTTTAGGGACATAAAATAATTTAATGATTTTCAGGTACAGAAATGGAATAAATTAGGCTAATCAAATGTAAAATAACACTGCATAGTCTTCACTGTATAAATTAAACAAAGACTGATCCTTATTAAAGTTACTAAAGTTCTACCAAAAATTCTCGGGAGGCAAGAGAACGTTTAAATAAGATTTATTTAACAGTTATTATGCAAATGAGTAACAAAGATGATATATATATATATGATATATAGTTCTTTGGTGTAGGCCCCATCCATAGTCCAAATCCGAAGGGTAGCAGATACACTATATTGCCAAAAGTTTTGGGACGCCTGCCTTTACGTGCACATGAACTTTAATGACATCCCATTCTTAATCCGTAGAGTTTAATATGGAGTTGTTCCACCCTTCAACTCTTCTGGGAAGGCTTTCCACAAGGTTTAGGAGTGTGTTTATGGGAATTTTTGACCATTCTTCTATAAGCGCATTTGTGATTTTGGCGAGAAGGTCTGGCTCGCAGTCTCCACTCTAATTCATCCCAAAGGTGTCCTGTCGTGTTAAGCTCAAGACTCTGTGCAGGCCAGTCAAGTTCCTCCACACCAAACTCGTTCATCCATGTCTTTATGGACCTTGCTTTGTGCGCTGGTGCGCAGTCATGTTGGAACAGGAAGGGGCCATCCCCAAACTGTTCCCACAAAGTTGGGAGCATGAAATTGTCCAAAATGTCTTGGTATGCTGAAGCATTAAGAGTTCCTTTCACTGGAACTAAGGGTCCAAGCCCAACCCCTGAAAAACAACCCCACACCTATTAATATGTTTAATATTTTTATAATGTAAACAAAAAGAGGCAGGGTTGTGTCTTATATTTCGTTTTGTTAAAGATACTATACATGCAGTGAAGAAAATCAATGAATGCGTTGCCTGAACCACATTTGTGAGGTTATTAATATGTAGATTTTTTAAATGAAAACGAAAAGAGTCAGAGTGGTATTTTATAACATATTTCATTTTATTGTTGCCTAAAATATACATACAGAGATAACGGGAGAAGTCAGAGCGAGCTAAGTGACGCTATCAAGAACACTGCTGTGCCATTTGCAGAATCACCAGACTTGCGTCCTCCCGTCTTTGAGAGTCCGTTCTCCTGAGTCGAACTTGCCAAGTCCTAACTGTAACATATGGAGCAGGGCAACGGAGTTGGAGATCCAAATAAAAGCTTTATTAAAAGAGTGTGTGAGTGTGACGCTCAGGCGTGGCAGCCATCTCGGCTGAGGGCTCAGGAGGAGCGGCCACCCTGTCCGTAGACACTGGCGGAGTGGCCACCCTGTCCGTAGACACTCGCTTGGCGGTCATGGCGGGATGAGACTCTGAAATGTCAGCGGAGACGTGACGTGACTCTGGGCGATCAGCGGAGGCGTGACTGGATTCACGAAGATCAGCTGTGACCTGACTTGGCTCAGGAAGATCGACTGTGACTTGCCTCAGAAAGAAGAACTATAGAGCAGGAAGATGCATAAAGCACAGGGCTCATAGGAGTTGGTTTGGGGATACCAGTAGTACGTATTGACACCAGCGGTGGATCCTCCACGCTGGATGCCAACCTCTGACGCTTGATGATGGTTTCCCCTGACAGAACAGAGCAGGGTTCTGGAAAGCCAACTGCCATAGGACATGACTCAGGGATGGTAGACAAGACATGGAGAGGTTCTGGAAGATCTGCTGAGACAAGACGGCGCTTTGGAAGATATGCTGAAACGTAATGAGGCTCTAGCATGGCTGCTGAGACATGACAGGGCTCTAGGATATCTGCTGAGATGTACTGAGGCTCTGAAGTGGTCTCAAATACAGAAACGAAATCCGATGCGGCCACCATTATGTGATCAGGAACTATTGAGGGAGTTACTGGATTTGGGAGTGCAGAGAGTTTCGGGATTGCAATAACCAGACTGGAGGGCATAGAAATGTGCGATGGTACAAGCTCTGCTGCTGCCGGAGCTTCCTCCACAGTAAACGGTGAACCACACAACATTAGAGCATAGTCCATAAAGTCTCTCAGAGTGGAATTCAATGTTTCTTCAGGAAACCAGGATGTTAACGGCTCATTGAGTCCAAAACAAAAGATGTCCTTCAAAATCACCTCATCAAAAGGAACCAGAAAAGACAACTCACAGAATTGGTGGATATAATCCTCAATTGATAGCTCTCCCTGTCGAAGTTCTAATAGCTGGTTGACCGGATCCATAGTTGAACTGGGAACGCCCAAAAAGCCGCTGGATCTCGGTATTGAGTATTCTGTAACATATGGAGCAGGGCAATGGAGTTGAAAATCCAAATGCAAGCTTTATTAAAAGAGCGTAGTGAAACAGGCAGGAGGTCAACCACCAGCAAACAGGATCAGGAGAGGCAAGGCAAAGAGTAGTCGACAGGCAACGGTCAACAGGCAACGGTCAGGGCAGGCAGCAAACGATCATAATCAAGGAAACAGTCTAAAGTCAAAAACACAGGCAGGGCAAGGAACACGGAGACAAGGAACACGGAGACAAGGAACACGGAGACAAGGAACACGGAGACAAGGAACACGGAGACAAGGAACACGGAGACAAGGAACACGGAGACAAGGAACACGGAGACAAGGAACACGGAGACAAGGTCGAATACAAGGCGCAATACAGGGCTAAACAATACTCAGCAATGTGTGTGTGTTTGAGTGCAGCTTATAAAGTGTCACTGATGGGAAACAGGTGTAAGTGTGTGATTGGTTCCTAGATGGGGAATTATGGGAAATGTAGTCCAGAATGATGTGTGACTGCGTGCGCACAATGGTGAACCGGTGACCTCTGGTGGGGAGTAGAAGGAAACAGCAGGCGCAGGATATGTGACACTAAAGGGGTTGCACACCGGATGCGAAGCTCAGCGGCGCGCCACGTCTTTAAAATTCGAATGCATTGTTTTCTATGAGCGTACACACACCGGTGGCGACATTCGGCGCCTGTCCGCGGCGCCCAGGAAGTTGTTCAAAATCCTGCCGCGCCACAGAGCGTGTTTTACATTAAATTTATATTATTTTTCTCTCAAATCGTCGTTAATGTACTGACTTCACCCTGTGCTGCAAGATACATTGGTTTTACATTCTTAGTTTAACAGCTTAAATAAAGTCTAAAAATGTATAATAAACGTAGCCTTTTCTTTTATTTTGCTCTGTTGTGCCATTTTTTCCATGTACACTAACCTCAATGAACCTCAAAATATTAAAGCATAGGCATATGTAACGTTTCCCTGTTGACGTAAAACTCTCCCATCGTGCAGCTCTTCTATCAGGAGTCGATTCAAAATTGAGCTTGCGCGTATATAAAGTTTCTCGTCCGGTGTACGACCCCCTTAACAAGGACCCAAGTCCGAACTTTGCGTACTTGGTATTGAGAAACACCTAGTATCTGCAAATGAAATAATAGGTGGGAACAGAACTTATATATTCCAAATGTCGAGTGATGATTGGCTAGATCTATGAGAAATGAATGACGTGACATTTAAGTCTTCCAGGTAGAACTTGTGCTAGAGCTCCTATTTCTACCAGAAAGAATCAGAACATTTGAATAAGATTTATTTAACAGTTAGTATACAAATTAGTAACATAAAAATATAAGTTCTTTGGCGTAGGCCCCATCCATAGTCCAAATCCGAAGGGTAGCAGATACTTGCAGTTCCTGCCTGAAGATAACCCCAAAATAACTGAGAAAGGCAATAGATACCCACCAGTGGAGTATTTCTAGGATGAAGTTCCTAAGAGGCCCCGATAGGCCTATGTGCAAGAAAGGCCGCATAGTTAATAGGTCAAGGCTTTGTTAGGCCGTGGTGTGGAGAAGACTGCGTTGGTCCGTGAGTTAGCCTCAATAGACCCAATGGAAAAGCAAGCCGCATAAGCTGTGAAATAAGTATAGGAAACTGCCACGTCAACCAGTAGTTTGTATAGATAGTATACTTACCGCAGGAAGTATTAAGGAGTATACGATATGCTGCAAACTTACCTAATGCTTGTTAAGGAACAAAAGTTATCTTGTGTGTTGCGGAAGAGGAGGGGAGTAACGTATAATGTGATTTAAGCCTGAGGTTCAGTATATAGAGTCACGTTAGACTGAGGTGCATGAAGACCGCATGTGAGGACCCTTAGCCCATGGAGCTAGAAGGGTCGCTCAGGTCCTGAGTGGGGTAGGAGTGGAAATCAAAGCGATTAAATTTGTAGAAGCATATGAATGAAACCACCACCAGTAGTTTGAATTAAGAATGTACACAGTGCTTAATTATTCCAGGTGTCAAGCAGTGATTGGCTAGACCTATAATTATGAATGAATTACATGGCATTAAAAAACATATAATTTATACGCTTTTAGTTTCTCTTTCTCGAATACAGTTAGACAAGGATGGAGAGGCTCTGACAAAAACAAACTGTATGAGACATAATGCTAAATTGAATCGGTTTTGTGCAAGTTAAGTGCTATTTATTGTCACGCTGTAAAACAGGTCTATCGAGCTGCTGTTTTTAGAATAACAAACATCTTCTAAATATTGTAAGATTTGTCCAAAGATTTGAAGATGATTTGACACTCCCGCAGTGGCGTAGCCAGAAATTGATTTTTGTCAGTGGTTGACAGATTTTCCCCATACAGATCACCATGTGCACAAAACCCCGCTGCCATTTTCTATCATCAGTGAACCAACTTGCAACACAGACCGTCTTGCTAAAACACACATATGTGGGAGATGAGGAATAGATAAAAATAACTTGAATACTAACTAATACAAACTATGTTTTATTTCCTCTTTCCATATTGTGAATAATAACATTAAAAGATGTACACGAACACCTTAGACTTATATTACATCTTGTGAAATAGTGTTCTAGGGCATCTTTAATTTATTTTCGACTGAAGAAAGAAGGACATGGACATCTTGAATGAAATTTTAATTTGAAAGCGGACTAATCTTTTAAAGGAAACCCCTGGTATTAAGATTTAATATAGCGTAAATTATGTCTCTTATTGAAATATGTAGTAGAAAACCCATGAAAGATTTACGTTATTTTAAAAATCCATGACATATTTGCACAATGGGGGACGCCATTTTGTTTTGGTGCACAGTGCGTTCTACGTCGATGATGTCAAATGGTTGCACTCGGTGAGCTTGGTATTTTTACCGCAACAGTTTTGGTTCTGAATTTTTGGGTGAACTAACCCTTTCATACTAAATGAATGAATGAAGATTTTGAACAAAATAAGAACAATTTACACCAATCATCCCATTCAAAAGTTTTCACCCCCCGGCTCTTAATGGATGTTTCCTTCTGGAGCATCACTGAATGTTTGCAGCTTTTTTTAATAGTTGTGTTTGAGTCCCTCAGTCGTCCTCAGTGTGAAAAGATGGATCTCAAAATCATTCAGTCACTGCTGGAAAGGGTTCAAATATGCAAAAGATGCTGGAAAACTGGAGTATCTGCAGGACCTGAAGGATTTTTCTGAAGAACCGAGCTCAGTTTACAAACAAGGGACTCATGACGAAAAAATTAAAAATCAAGCATATGTAATTTGTCTTTTATTTTGTTTTTGTATTTTGTCTTGTGGACTAGGCTATACATAATAAACATCTGTCATGTGAAATAGCAAGGTGTATGATGTAAACGTATGACCAAAGTGTAAATGTTACAAAAATCATAACATTATTACATCCTGTAATTTATTTTATTTATTTATTGTCATCAGCAACTCAACTAGCTCAGACATTGTTTTTAAAGCAAAATAAAAGTGCTAAAGAGGCAGGCTATATGTAAAAGTAGGGCAGAACGATGACAAAAAAAAAACGTAATTGTCGGAAAAAAACATTTTTCCCTTGATACTGTCGTTGCGATTAATAATGTTGGTTACATTAATGCGTGTCATTATTTTTGTAGATTAGGCCTACACATCCAAACTTGTTTCCTTCATGTTTCTTGTTAATAGCCGTGAGACTCAAAAATGTTGCTATAGTTACTATGTCAATCATCGCAATTTCATGACTCACAAAGAACAAACATTTAGCGGATTCACAAATGCAGTTATCACTAAAACTTTGTAGTGTGAACGTGACAACTGGTCTTCTAGCACCATGAAAAACAAAACTATTGTTGATTTTGTTAGTTTGCCCACTTATAAAGAAATGAGGGCTCTATAATTTTTATGGTAGGTTAATTTTAATGGATAGAGACAGAATAACAAATAAAAAATCCAGAAAAAACACATTATATAAAGGATACAAATTCATTTGCATTTCAGTGAGTGAAATAAGCAAAACATGACTTGGTACTGGTTGGTGGAGAAACCCTTGCTGGCAAGAGTTAAGACGTTTCTTGTTGGTCACCATCTCAGGAGGGATTTTGGTCCACTCCTCTTTACAGATCCCTTTCTAAATCCTCAAGGTTGTCGTTTGGCAACTCAAAGTTTCAGCTCCCTCCACAGATTTTCTACAGGAAAATAGGCTTTAATGTGCTTCTTCTTGAGCCACTCTTTTGTTGGGTCATTGTCATGCAGGAAGACCCATCCACGACCCATCTTCAGAAGAAGGTTTTACACTTCATGGCCCCATTCATCGGCCCCTCAATGTGGTGAAGTCGTCCTGTACCCTTAGCAGAGAAACAGCCCCAAAGCATGATGTTTCTACCTCCATGCTTGACTGTAGAGATGGTGTTCTTGGATTCACAGTCAGCATTTCTCTCCGTCCAAACACAAAGAGTAAAGTTGACGCCAAAGAGCTCAATTTTGGTCTCATCTGACCACAGCGCTTTCTCCCAAGCCTTCTCTGAATCATTTAGATGTTCACTGGCAAACTTCAGATGGGCCTGTACGTGTGCCTTTTTGAGCAGGATTTCAATCCATTGTGGCTTAGTGTGTTACTGATGGTTTTCTTGGTGAATGTGGTCCCAAATGCCTCCTGTTCTGGGCTGATCCCTCACCTTTCTCATCATCATCTTTACCCCGAGGCGAGATCTTGCATGGAGCTCCAGACCACGGGCGATTGATGGTTATTTTGGTTAAAATGGTTAACAGTTGTCTCCTTCTCACCAAGCTTCTTGCTGGTGGTCTTGTAGCCCATTCCAGCCTTGTGCAGGTCTTGTCTGTGACTTCCTTTGACAGCTCTTTGGTCTTGCTCAAGGTGCTGAAGAGGTTTGAATGGAAGATGCAGATTCTGTGGACGGGTGTCTTTTAAACACATGACGAGCTGACATTAAGAGTACTTTCTTAAAGTGACGGCATCTCACTTGATCAAATGCTAATCAATTTATAACCTTTATATATGTGTTTTTTTGTTGATATTCTGTCTCTAATTTTTATGGTAGATTTATTTTAATGGATGTAGACTCCTCGTTTCTTTGTAAGTGGGCAAACGTACAGAATCAGCAGGGGATAAAATAATTATTTTCCCCACTATATATATGAGGTATGATGACGTGATATACTTCTGTAAATAAAACTACTGTGCAAAAGATTTTTTTTTTTTTTTTTGAAAGAAAAAAAAAAACTTTTAATCAGCAAGGATGCATAAAAAATTATGTTACAAATAAATGCTGTTTCTATCCATCAAAAAATGTTTTCATGGCATGTTTTCATGTTTCTTGAGCAGCAAATCAGCATTTCTGAAGGATCATGTGACACTGAAGACTGGAGTAATGATGCTGAAAATTCAGCTTTGATCACTGGATATAAATTACACTTTACTATATATTCACAAAGAAAACAGTCGCTTTACATTGGAATAATATTTCACTATTTTTACTGTATTTTTATCAAATAAATGCAGCCATGGTGAGCAGAAGAGACTCTTTTAGAAAATCTTACAGATCTCCCTTACATTGTTAGTGATGTCCCCAAATTTCTGTGTTAGGCACAGTACATGTATAACTATATGTATTTATATGTATATAAAATACACTTAGGCTACTAGGTATACATTCTAATGATTGTTCACTACCTTTGGATTGTAATCACACTAAAGATGGTAATTAAAAAGTGTTTTAGGAGAGAAGTGCCTCGTGTCCTGTATTTTCACACCAACGTTTTTCATCAACATTTTATTAAAAGCAAGGGATTCATTCCCATGTCCATTGAACAGAAAATAAATATAAAACAGTTATGTACATTGGGGCAGTGGCTTTTCAAAGGCTTTCACACCCATTCACACATTATTACAGCACATGGAAGGCAAATCATAAAGGGAGGAAATCATTCGGTTACACTTTATTTTACAGTACGTGTACTTACAGTGTATTTACCTAAGAAAGTACTGGGTAATATAAGGTTACTACATGGGTTTAGGGGGTAGGTTCAGGGTTAGTACCTAGTTATTACCCAGTTATTGCAATAATAAGTACATAGTATGTACATGGGAACAGGACTGTAAAATATAGTGCTACCAATAATTCAGGACTAGGAAAGCCATGACAAATTAAATATATATTTTTAATAATTTACTGTTCCATTCTGTATTTAACATCATGTCATCACCACATCATTATGAATCTAGTACATACTTCCAATGTTTTACTGATTTGCTCACTTGAGTCATTTGAGTATTAGAAATGAGGGCTAGTTTTAGTTACAAGCATCATCATCAGTAGAAACATATTAATCAATATGAATCAGCTGTTTAGATTTTTAAAATGAAAGTAACTTCATAAATATTTAAAAATTATACATAATGAATAACACTTTCTCGAGTAAAAAAAAAAAAAAAAAAAAAATTTTTTTTGCTTATTTCTGCCACAAGGTGGCAGTGAATAGACTTGAAGTATTTTAATTCCCTCCAAAACAAGACATGGAAAAAGAAAAAAAACAACTATTAAACTTGCTCAAATTGTTCTACTTCCAAAATACTGCAGATTTATACTTCAAAATGACTTTTAATGCTTCTAAAACATTAGTCTGCTGATCATCGGCCATGAATGACCAAAATATTGACCGACTAAACTGCAGGATTCAGACACTCGGAGCCAATCACACTAATCACTCATTTGGTTTTGGAAGTAAAAGCAGCTTCAGTCGATTCAATCAAACCGCAGTGAAGCGCGAAAGTGGGACCTTAAATTAGCTTTTGTGCACATGAACATTCACATACTTTAATTTTGCCACAATTAACAATACTTAAAAACTCTTTTCACATTTTTTTTTTTTTTTTTTTTACAGATATTTCTTAACACTTTCAATAAATACAACTGTGGAGTTACAATATCCTCGAATTCAAAAGAGACAGAGAGAGAGATGGAAAGAAGTTAAGCAGCCCTAATGTCTGTCAGCAGCTCGATGAAAAACGCCATATAAAGCCGAACCGAAATGCACTTGCGATTAAGAAGGTCAAAGACACTGGGAATACTGTCAATAACACACACCAAACCAGAACAATACTGCTCGAGTGCTGCGAAAACACAACATCAAAGAATACAATCAGAGTCTGCAGGTTGAATTAAGGCAGTGGACGAGAAACACGTGACAATGAGGAGGTTGTTCTGGAGGTCTGAAACAACAGGGCGAATTCACTGAAGGATCACACAGCATTATCTACTGTCCCGCCGTCTGTTTATACACTAATATGAGGATTAATATAGCATCAACCATATTCACAAAGGCCAGCAACATTTGCATGTCACAATTAAAGCCCAAAGTATACTTTTTACGCGTACAGACGCTGACTTTTCATCATCATAGGAGAGTGAAAAATCGAAAAATCTCCTCTAGGACCCCGAGTGATCCCATTGTTAAAATAGGTGATATCATGATAACAACTTTTGATCAGGCATTACCGCCTGGGTCCTAAAGGAGACCCGATTCCTGAGGGGGTCTCACGACACAGGATCGCACATGCGCATGTAATTATATATATTTTTTGCATTAGTTTATCCACAAGGTGGCAACCGATTCACAAGGTATTCAAAGAAAACCTGCATAAACAGAACAGACCGGAACACGTGCAAGCTACAGCGACAAAGATTGTGCGAAGAGGTCAGAAACCCTCATTTGTACAACTCTAGCATGAAAGAATACAAACACGTCTGCATGGGATGTTACTTACTTGCTTAAAACTGCACACGCGTCGAACGCCCAATGAAGTATACTTTGTAAGGCTGTGCGTTCGACTGTGAACGCAAACATTAAAAAACGAAGTATATTCAGGGCTTAATACTGTGCAAAAATATATTCTAAGAACATTTTGCTAAGTTATGACAACATTATTTCAAAAAAGTAAGGTTTTCTTGGTTATGTGAACGTTAAGGGAACATTCCTTCATCCAAATGGAATGAGCATTCCATTTTATCATTCATCAAACATTCTGTGAATGTTACTTTTGAATGTTCGCTGAATATTCCGAACAAGAAAAATCATTAGATGAACGTCCAACTAAAACATTTCAGGAAAAACCCTCCCGTGAAGAATGTATGTTTTGAGAACATTAGATAACTTTGAACGAATGTTCTATTAATGTTACTGGAAGAACGTTTGTTCAACGTTTGTTTTGAAAGAACCTTGCCAGAACGTTCCCTGTTAGCTGCAGAAAGCAGACGGTAAGTAGAGCTTAACATGTAACTAATGTTATGCTTGTTGATGGTCAGATGGAGAAGGTCGTTATAAGAGTGTCTGGATGCTTTATTGTTCCTGTTATGATGTGTAACGCAGTAACTACAGCGATGCTGAATGGAGAAAAATGGCAGTTCTTTAGCACTGCGAGATAGAGATCTGCGGCTGTGTTCATTTGTTGCATTTGTTTATCCGGTCATTTTAACCCCGAGGGGATTTCCTTTTCCCCGAAAATACTAGTTAATATTATTGTGTTGTACTAAAACTTACTGACTTTGCCTTATAAGGATGTACTTGTGGGCAAACTTTCCACAATTGTTTTTGTACTTTCTGGGCTTTTTTTCTCCCCCTTGGTCAAAAAAATCAATCTAAAATAAATATCTCATTATTATACTCTTTTATTGCCAAATACTGGATTCAATCTTTTTGTCAACTTGTGTTCTGTAAATAAGCACAGGTTTTGTATATTCCGTCCACCTGTTTTGTATGCAAATTTTGGGATTTTGCATTTTAAAAAAACGCTGGATGGAAACGACAAGATGCGCCTAAATTCTAAAAAAGCAAAATGCATCATTTTTTTTAGCCGATGAGAAGACATGCGCATAAACTATGTTGGAGACATATTTTAGGAATAAATCCCTCAATGCACAACCGCAAAATCAGCAGAGGCTGTGATTGGATAACTGGACTAATGAGCGGACCTATCGCATCGCAGCATCTCAAATGTTGGTCTGGTTTAATTCCCTCCAGAAGCGTCTTTTGCGCCAATTTCCCAGGAAGTGATGATTTTGTTCTCTTGAACACATGGGATGAAAATGCTGCTTTATTCGCAAATGTTTTATGCTGTATTCCAACTTTTGATAATGCTAATGAGGCCCAGGATCAATCAGTTCCAAAATGAAATCAAAAACCTGTGCTAGTTGAAAGAAAACAAGCTGAATCCAATTTTTGGTGATAATAAAACTAGCATAAGGAGAGATTTAGGCTGGTGATATTTGAATTTAGGTAAAGGATTTTCAATAAAGCTCAAGGGTTAATTCCTTCTGTGCTAACTAAACGACGGGATCAGTAGACGCATCTGATTCTTAGTGAATTCGCCCAGTTTCTCTCATCAATATAAACTCCATCATGGATCATTGGCTGAAGCACAGGAGGCGTAAACCTGCACCGTATACTGAGATGGCACTTGTGTTATTCATGCGTCTCTTGTGCACATTTCTTCTCATCTCATGAAAGAGTCCGTTTCTCCAGTCATTCACCCAGAGTCCGCGTCTCCCGGCTCTCCCTCGGCCTCGTCCGGATCCTGTTCGTCGGACGGGAGATGCACGCGCTGCTCGTCCATCCGTTTGGCCTGAACTCTCTGTATGAGGCTGAAGAAGTCCTCGTCGGGGACGGTCGGGGCGCGCGGACCCCCTTCAGGAGGAGAGCAGCGCTGGTCGTCTATCCTGGAGGACTGAACAAACACAGAGAAACAGACGGTGAATAAGAAGAGCTGCAGAGAAACTGACCAGCGCTGACTAGCATCGTAGTTTTCCAGTGCTGTTTTGAATCACCCAAACGAACTTTGTTTTGCCTAGATTTTCTTCAAAAGGACGTCTATATGTGGTTAGTGTTAATATTTGGAATTAGCTTTTTTCATATATATATTTTTAAATGTCCATTTAGCTTTATTTCTGTTTTAATTTTAGTACTTCAACAAGTCAGCATTTCTAATTTGGGTTTTAGTGATTTTGCTATGTGCTTTGTCATTTTTATATTTTGTATTTATATAATATTATATTATTTCTTAATATTTTGTATTGGCTTTTTATATATTTCAGTCTTCATTTTATGTGATTTTGCTATTTTTGGGGGGTTTTATTTCTATTTAGCTATTTTTACTATTTTACTATTATTTTAAGGTCTAGTCGTTTCTGTTATGTGCTTTTATCATTGTTATATTGTAGTATTATTCATATACTATTATTTTTATATATATATATATATATATATTTTTTTTTTTTTTCGTCCTTCTTTATGCGATAGTCTTTTTTCCTTCCAATGCTAGTTTTAATTATTAATTTTATTATTTTATTTAGTTGCAAAGTCAGCATTTTGTCATGTACTTTTATAGTTGTCATTTTTTTATATATATATTTTCACTTTTTATTAAAATTTTAGTCCTTCTGTGATGTTTTTCCTTGTTACATTTAGTATGATTTATATACTATTATAATATTCTTTAATATTTTGAATTAACATTTTTATTTTTTCAGTTTTTTAATACTCGTTTTGTAATTTTTATTGGGTTTTGTTTTTTAAATATTTCTATTTAGCTTTATTTTCTTTCAGTTTTAGTTATATATTTGTATATACTAATATAGTATTTATTAATATTTTTATTTTACATATTCAGTTTTCATTTTAATTTTAGTTTAAGATTTAGTCGTTTTGTTTTATGCATTTTTTATTAGGTTTTGTTTAAGCATTTTTGTTCAGCTTTGTTTTCTTTCAGTTTTAGTTTCAGTAATTTTATTATTTCAACTTCAGTTTAAACTTATTCTGTCAATTATTTGCCAAGGCAACATTTTTTAATTTTCCTTTCAGATTTCCCTCTAATATTTAGATTTGGTTTCAGTTTTATTTCAACAATTTTTAATAGTTTTAGTTAATGTGATAAAATAGCATAACGTCACATGCTAATATTACAGAGGAATCGTCACAAACTAAAGTCACACCAGACGCGTTCAGTCTCACGGGTCACGACGGCTCCGCTCTCACCTGGCACTTGATGAGCATGTTGAAGAAGTCGTCGCTGGGCTCCGCGGAGTCGCTCTCTCCACACAGGTGCCCCAGGTTATTGTGGGTAATTCTGAGTCCGGGCAGGTTACTGACGCTCACCCTCTGATCGTCCAGACGGCGACTCTGAGAGCTGGCGATCAGATCGAAGAGCTCTTCAGTTTGAGGAGACGAGAGGAGACTGGCATCTGAGAACGACAGAGAGAACCCGTGATAAACCATCTTACACTGCTTCTCAAAATCTTCTGATGCAAAATATGTATTTGCTTTGCCCCGCCCTCAATCACTATAGTTGTGTCTGAGACTGGAAGAGTCGAGTAGACAAAAAGCAAATCCACTTTGATGAGATTGATACGGTAAAACCGACGCCATCGTTACTGTTCGTATCACTGTGGATCAAGAGCTGAGATTCAAATATGATAATGAGCATTTGGTTTCTGACCAATCACAACAGAGCAGCTCTCAGAAAGGCGGGGTTTAGAGAGACCGAATCCTTGATTGAACCGTTTCAGACACTGTGAGAAAAGAGCTGATGCTGCAGTGATTATTATGAGAAAATGAAAGTGTTTTCGACCTTTAACACAAAATTGGAAACTAAAATAGCATAATAAGGGCAGTCTTGAGCATCAGAGAGCTGGTGTGACTGACCGATCATGTCGTTCAGGGTGTTTTCGTCCGCTCCTCCTGCATCCTCTCCATTGGGCGGCTCGTCCAGCTGACAGCGCTGGTCATCCATACGGCTGCTCTGAAACTTACTCAACAGGTCGAAGAAGCAGTCTTCATCTGACGCGTCACGGCCCAGCTTCTGCAGAAATACAAGCTCATGATTACAAAACCACATAATGCTACGCGTATAAAAACAAAGAGAATGTAACAATTATTATTTTACATTAATGCATCGCTCTTACAACCTTTAATTTTTAATGGAAAGAGCCTTTTAGTACAAGCCATATGCAGCATATGGATATTAAAAAAAATAAAAACACACAAGAAACACACAGTACATGTGGACCCAGAGAGAAAAAAATATTACATCCAAAAAAAATTAAAAGACAAAAAAAAAAAATTAATTGTAATATATTTTTCATGACAGTTAATTATATATTTAATCCCCCAAAAGTCTCTTTAATTTTCCTCTGTTTTATTTTTGACTGCATGTTATAAAATTACTGTAATACATACATTGCAAGATACTATGATAAATAATATCATAATGTAAATACTTTACTATTATTTAAAAAAAAAAACCTTTTCACAATATAGTAATGTGACTTTATGTATGTAACAATGCGACAAATCTTTATGGTCCTATAATTTTTTTGTTACATTATCAAAAGTTATTATTATCAGCGCTCTCACAATCCAAATGCAGCATGTGAGTGAACCTCATGTTTTTGTAAATGGTGGGGGGAAATAGGGAAAAATATATATTTCACACTCCCCCACCCCCACCAAAAAAAAAGAAACTATGAATTTTTTTATTATTTTGCATTGCGACATTCTTTTCATGACAGTTAATTATATTTAAACCAAACGTCTAGTTAATTTACTGTGTTCAGACGCTTTACTTCTTAGTTCTTTTTTTTTTTTTTTTTTGTAATTAGATTTGTATACTATAAGATTAATGTACTACAATACAATTCAAAATTGCTTCAAAGATACTATCATGATAAATAATAACATATTTATATCCCCTATAACACTCGTGGTGTTCCCAGTCCTGCAAAAAAATAGCTTATAAATCTCTCGTTATGCTACCTTATGACCAAATATTGGATTCAATCTTTTCGTCAGCTTTTTTTATTTCAATTAGGACAGGTTTTATATTTCGTTTTGGAACAGATCGATCGTATTTGAGCTCAGTTACCTCAGTTTTTGAGTGATCATTTTGTGGATAATTTTGTCAGTTTTACATAAAATATGAAGAAAAAAAAAAAAAAAAAATGCACTTATCACACTAGTGTCCTTTAATGTTTAACCAGGAAATTTGTTTTGAAATGTTTTGTTTTTTTTTTTTTGTTTGTTTGTTTTGTTTTATTCATCAGAAAATGGCACAAAGTCACACTTGTGCTGTTCCCGGTCAAAAATAACTTATAAATGACTCGTTACGCTACTTTATCACCAATTTAAAGAAGTTGACAAAAATATTAAATACAATATTTGGTGATAAAATAGATTTATAAGCTATTTTGTGCCATTTTGTACAAAATAAAAGCATTTCAAAACATTAAAGCACACTAGTGTGATAAACAGTGTATTATTTATTTATTTATTTTTTTCATATTTTATGTAAAATTGACAAAATCATCCACAAATAACTCTCAAAAACTGAAGTACATAAGCTCAGACAAATAAGTCCTACAATCGATCAATTACAAAAATAAATACAAAATGTCCTAATTAAAAGAAAACAAGTTTGAATCCAATATTTAGTGATAATGTAGCATTTGTTAGCCAGTCATTTGTAACTGGGAACACCTCAAGTGTTAGAATGTGGGGAAAAAAACCCACAAAAAAAGTATCAAAAAAATGATACACACATTTATTTTTTCACATAACAGTAATGAGAATTTGCATTGTGACATTATGTTTTGGTCTGGTCATGTGCTGCTGTAATCTGTGCTAACATTACTGAACGCTCATGTGAGCTCTTATCTCAGTCTCGATGGCTGTGTATCACAATGACCTTTCACTGGCCAGCTACACACACACACACACACACACACACACACACCACAGCAGGATAATCAGAAACCAAACAAATCAAACAAATGCCCATAAAACCAAATTAAACAGCAGTTCAATGACACAGAATGCTTTGCCTTTCAACACACATCTCGGTCATCTTCATTCGAATATCACCTTAAAAACAAGTGGGCATGAATGCTAATGTCCTGTTTCAGTGATCAGAGATCTATTAGAGGACTGACACAGTCAATAACCGTGTAAAAAGAGCCTGTGGAGTGACCCAGCCCTGTTCAACAACAGCATTTCAACATGACAGCAACTCTGTCCTGTATCACTCAAGCATTTTCAGACAATCACCTATAATGATGAAGATTAACAATCACACCCGAACTCGTCAGGCAAATCAAAGCACAATGCAATGCAATATAAACCCAGCCGATCACTATGACAGTGATACTAAATAATAAACAATTATGAATACTTATGTAGCGATTCATTAATCCACAGCCAGATCATCCAATCACAGCTTTATCTGTCTCTTTGTGTCTCACTGTGGGAAAACAACTCATTAATTTGGCTGTGATTATGGGGACGGTCAGGGGGAGGAGGTGGATTTAGGGTCGTTACACAACCTATTTTCACATACCCTCAAATAACTGTTACACCTTAAACACACAATCGCATTCAAATATATTCAAATACAAAGTCATGCACAGTAAAGTCTCACATTCTTCAGCCTGAATGTTTGTCATCCTTCTTTCCACCAGGATATCCTTCAGTGTCCGGTCTCTCCTACACCTTTCCCTTCACTGCGTGTCTGTCTCTGTTCAGCTGCTCGTGCATTTAGTTCAATAATTCAGTTACACTGAGGGTGAGATACGGAGAGAGAGAGAGAGAGTAAATGGACCGTGAAAGGTCTTTGTCCAAATAACATCATCACGGTTTCCATAGAAACCCCTGACCCCAGTGTTATGGCCTTTGATCACGTGCATAAACCCTAAAACACTCGCCAACTGTGTCACAGAAGTCAAAGGTCAAGGACTGGGGTTTATTTTCGCTCACCTGCATGTCACACAAATGACCCTAAAATTAGCTAAATGACATGAGATAAAGCTACAGGAATATATCAATGACATGAAACCTCTATGCACAATTACTGCTTTTGTGTTGTGAAGGTGTTGAGAGATGAAAAGAAATTGCATTAATATATGAGCAAGCTGTAATAAGGATCAAACCAAAGAATCGATCAATAAATGGTTGAATTAATTCGATAAAACAGTAGTAGTAGTCTATAGTAGTCTAAATCTATTGTTGTCAACACAGCAAGTGCTCTTGTAATGTATAAATACTTTACTCTTTTGTTTTTGCATTACAGCAACAGGAGTTGGGAAAATAATGTCACAATGCAATATAACTTGATAGTCCTAAACAAGTATCAGCAGCGTTCAGTGCAATGCACACGGTCATATTTCCATATATTCTTCGTCCATAAGTCACATGCACACAGATGCATTAGCTGCAGCGCAGCTGGTCTGTATTGATTAACAGAGGAACACAGAAAGCCGCGGCTATCAAGTGAAACCTTTAGTGAAGCACTTTAAAACACAGATTCGATTAAAGCCCTGTAGACAGACACATCTGCACACTTACTCTGTACTGTGACTGTCAGCAAACGTATTCATCTCATTAAAACACTGATACGCAAGAAACTTTCAAAACACCTTAGACAGATAGACAGACAGTCAGATAGATAGATAGATAGACAGACAGACAGACAGATATAGATATCAGACCATTACCATTTTGTCTATTTAAACAGGGAAATATCTAAGATATTGCAGTAAATTATGGAGTGCCCCAAGGATCTGTGTTAGGTCCTCTGTTGTTTTCAATATAATAGATAGATAGATAGATAGATAGATAGATAGATAGATAGATAGATAGATAGATAGATAGATAGATAGATAGATAGATAGATAGATAGATAGATAGATAGATAGATAGATAGATAGATAGATAGATAGATAGATAGATAGATAGATAGATAGATAGATAGATAGATAGATAGATAGATAGATAGATAGATAGATAGATAGATAGATAGATAGATAGATAGATATCAGACCATCACAATTTTGTCTATTTAAACGGGGAAAAATCTAAGATAACGTCAGTAAATTGTGGAGTGCCCCAAGGATCTGTGTTAGGCCCTCTGTTGTTTTCAATATCTATGATAGATAGATAGATAGATAGATAGATAGATAGATAGATAGATAGATAGATAGATAGATAGATAGATAGATAGATAGATAGATAGATATCAGACCATCACAATTTTGTCTATTTAAACGGGGAAAAATCTAAGATAACGTCAGTAAATTGTGGAGTGCCACAAGGATCTGTGTTAGGCCCTCTGTTGTTTTCAATATGATAGATAGATAGATAGACGGAAGATCAGACAAACCTATAGATAGATGGACCTAACCCTAACAGACTGATAGATAAATAGATAGACAGACAAATAATCACTCACTGGAGGTGTGACATGAACAGTGATGTCATCGGTGTCCACAGGCGAGTCGAGCCACTGTCTCTCATCTGACGACTGACTGTCCGCGTAACTTTTGCTTCTGTTGGTCTGAGACAGCAGGTTCCTTGACCTCCTCGAAACATCATCAACATCCTGAACATCTCCATTCTGCAGCCGACAGCACACATGAGCACGTACAGTCACAGCAAAACAACACATCTGTGTTTCTGCACTGGGTGACCATGATTCTGCCGAGTAGGACATGTTCCTGAATGTGGCTCCAACATTTTGATGTAGATTCTAGGGTTAGGGTTTTTGGACAAGCATTTTGTTCAAAGACTAACAAAAGATTTTGACTCATATTACACACGTCCTGCATGGCAAAGTCTTGGTCACCCAATCAGATGTTGAGCATGTGACCTTTTCAGAGTTGTATTTCCAGAGGTCGACACTCTCCATGCTGTTCTTCTTGCTGAATTTGGGTCTGGCTCCTTTTTGGAGAAAACAAGTACAAGTTTATTATAAATAATGAAATATCAATTTACAGATCGCAGACATTTACTTCAGCACTGATTTGCTGTCAAACATGGTTAGGAAAGGTCTATCACTGAGACGCAAAAAAAAGGAAGAGATTATTTGTGTATATCTACAGCTACAGACTAATGAAAACTAAAGCCGTGTTTCCACCGCAGGAACTTTCCCTAGGAACTAGGGACTTTGGGGTGGCACTTGGTGTGTTTAAACTGCAGGGACCAGGGTCTAAATGCAGTTCCGGGTAACAATTGGTCCCTGTGTGCAGTCAGCCAATCAAAATGCTGCGTGAACTCAACCAATTAGCATGTTCAGCGCCCGAAAGTTCCTGAACTTTGAAAAAGTACTACCTCATGAGCAGGGACTTTCTGAGGGGGAAATTTTTACCTGGAACTTCAGTACCACCCCAAAGTCCCTAGTTCCTGGGGAAAGTTCCTGTGGTGGAAACGGGGCTATAGTTGTTTGATATTCGAATCAACAATGGAGTTTAAAAGATACAACCAATGGACCGACGACAAGGTTCAGGCTTTTTTAAGCTAATATGCGGAAGACGCAGTACACAGTTCAATGTCACCAGACTAATCTTCAAGGGGAAAAAAAGTTCCTGGGAAAAAAGTACCAGGGATAAATCCAGACTTAACAAACTCATACCTCAACCTCATTAACACTACAAATCCACCTTAAATAAAGACTTCTACTTCATGAACTAAGTTAGGCAAGTCTGGTGAAATTTTTAATGTATAGGCTAGGGCTAGTTGTCGCATAAACTATATTGCATTTTAATCAGATATATGTTGTGGAAGATGGCTCTTTTTTAGTATATTTCAAACTAAAGTATTCTTTTAAATTCAATGTCAAAAACGAGCAGATTCCCATTGCACAAAGACCATATAGTGGAATAGGTGATGTGTTTACCCTGGACTTTAAACTCCGACTCAGATGGAGAGAGATCGCCCTCCTTCACCCCGAGAGCCTCCATCAGCTCTTCCACATTCATCCTTGCCGTCAGTTCTCCGTTTCTGTCCCCGATCTGAGAGCAAGCAAAGCAAATGTCTGAATTACACATGAGCGAAGCAGGAGCAGCTGCTGGACGTCAGAGTCTGGCTTCACCTCTCTGGAGATGTCCAGGTGTCTCCGGGCGTAGTGCAGAGCCTGACGGTGGTTTCCTAATGACACGTAAGCATTACCCAGACTCCAACAGGCCCGGCCCTCCCCGACCCTACCAAAGACAGACAGCATGTTATTGATCAAGCCGACTTTCCACTGCACATTCAAAATGGTGGCCGATGGACCGGAAGTCATTCATTTCCCATGGAGAGCCAAACAGGGGCTGTGTGGGGAGCTACTACACCATATGCGACACACCAACCAGATGTGACATATTCCAGTGCACTCCAATCAAATCAGTGTGTGTGAGGTGAGAATTAATAATCCTTTTTTGTTCAAAGAGGCAATATTATGTCCTTTTACATAGTCTTGATTGTGTTTTTGTGCTCTACTAGAAAGAGGTTTTCATGCTTGAATGTTGATTATTTTCCTCATATTTTCCATTTTTGCAGCTCCTCTCCTCCCAGTCTGTCAGTAACGCTCTGTTTAGTTCCTGTCTCTATGAAGCACAAAGTGCTTCTGAAAAGCACAAAGTGCTCTGATTGGTCAGCTGGACCAGTGTGTTGTGATTGGTCAAGCACTTCAAACGTGTTTGGGAATGGTCCCGCCCCTTACCATAACCACCAGTTTCAACACAACACTAACTCAACCAGGCCCCGCCCCTTTATTTTGCGTGTTGTCTTGGGCACAGAAGCAGCCTTTTCAATTCGGAGGTCTGTATAATCACGACTGAAAACAAAAACAATGTTCAATCTTTGTCCCTCAGCTAAAATGTAGTAAACTGCCAGTAGGTGGCAGCAAATCATTGCTTAATGAGTGAGTCATTGAATCATTCGCAGCAAATCATTGCCTTAATGAGTGAGTCATTGAATCATTCACTCAAACTCAATTCGTTCAAAAAGGCTGATTCATTCAGGGACAAAGCAGAAGTGACTGAGTGAGTCGTTGAGTCATTCATTAGAATGATTTGTTCAAAAACGCAGATTCATTCAGTAACGAAACTGAAACTGTGCTGCTCGGAGATGTGCAATGGCTCTATTACTTGGAACTATTTTTGTTGGCAAAATAGAGGAAAAACAGTATTGAAAATATTGTGTCTAAAATGTCACCTAATTGCCTATTAAATTATTGTTGTATAAAAGCAATATTATATTACATTTGCAAATGTGCTGATATTCAGGAAAACAGCACTTTTGCACAAATTATTTGCACAAATTATTTAATTGTCTGTTCCCAGAAGAAAACTCAAGACTACAATGGAGGTCATTCAAGGAGTTAAGAAACAGTGACACTAATATAGAGAATAACTCCCGCTGGAGGGACCCAACAGCCTACTAATACTTAGTTACACCTGTCTACACCAGACACGAGTGGCGCGACGCAACAAAAGACAATTATACTTTTGCTCACAAAAATAGTTAACTGATCACTTCTAAATGTTTTATAACTACCTGAATTAATCATGAATTACAGTAGGAATAAAGCATTTATTAACACACTGAGTAGCTATTACTATATGCCTAAATGATAAGATGTATAAATGTATGTTTAAATAGTTTATTAATCATTTACTTACACTTTCTAAATGATCTTATGAACCACTGACAACTCCTAAATAACTGATTTGTAAATAATGTAATACTTAATTTAGAAATGATAAATTGATCATTAATAAAGTATGAAAATACAATTATTAAACACATTATAGATATGCTTATAAATCAAGAACAAAGCATTTATACGTTATTATTAATGCTTTATAAACAATGAATTGACTATTTACTAATGCTTAACTAATGATTTATAGTGTGCAGTTATTATAAAGTGTTACCAGTTTTTCAAGTTTTAAATATGGATATTTTTCTTACAAAAACCCATCGCTTCACTTAAGAAGGCCTTTATTATGGATTATCTTTATGATGGATGGATGCATTTTTGGGGGGCTTCAAAACACATCCCCCCTGTTCACTACCATTATAAAGCTTGGAAGAGCCAGGATATTTTTAAATACATCTCGGATTGTGTTCGTCTGAAAGAAGATAGTCATATACACTTGGGTGAGTAAATCATTGGATAATTTCCATTTTTGGGTGAACTATCCCTTTAATATTACTGTAAAGTTATAAGAATAATACAACTGCATGGAAATTCTAGGCTAGATCGATCATGTGATCATAATGAAGGTTCATAATGACTGCCACTAGTGGGCGAATGCGGACGTATCCGAACGTCATGGTGGATGTGAGAGTGAGTTTTGTGCACATTCACACCTGTCGTTGAGCTCTTGAGCGATGAGCAGGTGTTTGAGGTGATAGTCGATGGCACATTCATACTCCTGCAGCAGCGTGTACGTGTTTCCCAGACTGTAACACGCTTGAGCTTCCATCACCTGATCCTTCAGTTGTCGAGAGAGCTGAAGGGTTTTCCTGGAGAACAGAGAAAATCGAGGCTAGTTGCTGATATTCTGCTTTCTGCTTATGGATTGGGTTCAATGTAAGAATATATTTAAAAAGTTTGGGGTCTGTAAGAGTCTCTTCTGCTCACCAAAGCTGCATTAATTTGATTAAAAAAAAATTGAAATATTTTTAAAATTTAAAATAGCTGTTTTCTATGCGAATATAAAGTAAACTGTAATTTATATCCAGTGATCAAAGCTGAATTTTCAGTCTTCAGTGTCACATGATCCTTCAGAAATCATTCTGATTTGCTGCTCAAGAAACATTTATGATTATTATCAGTGTTTTTCCTCTTGCTTGTTACATGTGAAATCTTCTCTAGATGTTTGTACAGCATAATTTCTGTTTCTTTAATTAAAAAAAAAAAAACTCTCTGCATCCTCTAGATGGCGCTGTAGTCGTGATTACCTGTAATACTCTGTTGCTGCATTGAACTGGCCCAGGAAAATGAGAGCGTTGCCTAGGTTACTGTATGCTCTCCGCTCGGCTGCCTTGTCACCAAATTCCTTTGCAATGGAAAGACGCTGGAAACAACAAGGAGGGATTGTGTGTTACTTTGAAATGCAAATCCCTGTGAAATTCCAATGCAGAAAATGCAGATGAAATCAAATCAAGCTTATGAGAGCGCACAGTTCAAGTGAAACAAGTTGTTTGTTGACATGAGGGTTTTACCTCTCTGTGAAACTTAATGGCCTCAACAAAATTACCCAGAAGGTAATGAGTGTTGCCAAGGTTACCGAAGGCTCTTCCCTGGGCGGCTCGGTCTCCCAACTCCTTCACCAGAGAGAGATTCATCCTAAAACAGAGTTAGGAGGACAGAAACAGCCAATAATTAGCAGTTTGTTATTATTTATTATTATGTGATATGTATATATAAGCGACTGTCATGGCGGTCGAGCAATTCCACTGTATTTTTTACAAATACTACACTTGTTGTACCACGAACTGTATTAAGAGTTTTTTAGGTGAGAATGTAGTTGTTTAGACCTGAAATATGTGACTCATATTTAATCATAGCGCCTAATTTACAGTTTGTTTGGACGTTTTCAGAGATGTGAGCTCCGGCCGTTCAGAGCTCGTGTACCCGCCGAGAACAGCTTCATCTCGGCTAGTGCTTCGGGGATTTGCCGCTGTGTCTTACAGTGGTTAAACATGAGATATAATTACATAAAACAGGCAATTTTTGGTCTTATTCATCTATTACTTGCTCCTGAGCAAACTGAATTTGGCGATGTTAAATTTGATAATTTAATATTAAGGCTATATTTAACTTGCATCCTGTAGAGCACTGCTTTTGTACCTTTGACTGAATTGTACAATTGTGTTTATTTCCTGTTGTCATTTATAATGGCTATTGTTGTTCAATAAATATTATTTTATATAAATATGGTTAACTGCCTCATAAAACATGTAAACAGTCTCGCACCTTTGTACCGAATGTTGTGATTCATCTCGGAGCTGGTCGCTTTGATTCAAGGACGTTTATTCAAGAACTTTTTGGGAAAAAAATCCTTCCAGACAGAAGGCGGCTGAAATAAATATTTAAGCTTATATTTAAAGATTTGAATTGCATATAAAATATCCAAGCATTTGGATTACACAGTGATGCATATTTGTCAGTCATGCATAAATGAAACAGGTCAGATTTCTGTAGATTTCTACAGATTTCTAGATCAGTTCATACTTTTTAACTAATTATTTTTGCAGATTTATGCTGATTTGAATAAAAGCATTTTGAAAACATGATTATTTAATCAATAAAATGTGATTGTGGTTTCTTTGAGTGCAGAAATCTGACCTGTTTCATTTATGCATGACTGAAGAATATGCTTCAAATGACGTTAGTTTGATTATGTTAAAATCGTGTGATCCAAACGCATGGACGTTTTTTTCGTTGTGAGCTCAGAAGCGCAGATTTCCCTGTTCTGCAAGTTTTCCAAGTAAATAAGGGACTGTTTGAGGACCTTCCTCCTCTGTCTGACACCTCTGGTCTCTCGGCGTCTCATTTATGTGCCGTTTAACCTTCTGGATCTTCTAAATGTGGCTGTTAATAATGAGCAGTCGAGCAAACGGGTCTCTGTGGGCTGGGATTAATGATGCTGGGATACTTCAGTAAACAATCCAAGTGTTGGACTCACTCGTAGAAGGCCGTGGCTCGCTGCAGCGTGTCTCTGACGTCGGAGGGAAGGTCTCCGGGATCTTGAGCGCTGCCCCACAGCTGCTGCTTCCCTTTGGCATGAAACACGTTCCCGATGTTATACAGAGCCCTGGCCTCTCCGACCTGCAGAAACACATTCAGAACATCAGCCGTTTGTACAAGTGTCAAGGTTTAACCCTCTGGTCCTCTTCGGTCAAAAACTTTTAAAATGTTTTTGCTTCATCGGAGTGGGATGACACTTGGTGACTTTTGTCGCATTAGCTATGTGAACACACACAAAAAATCATGGACATGATTCAGATATGTTAAAGGGTCGAACACACACAGAGACATACACACAAACGAACTGGTGTGGCTGTAACAATATGGTAAAACTAAGCCAAAGGTCTCAAAATAAGAGGTTGAAATCAGATCAGATTTCATTTTTGTTACATTTTTATTGAATTGTAATGTTGTGTGTAGTAGCCCTCATCAGTATTCAGGTTTGACTAGTAAAATGAATGCAAAAACTGACACTTCAAATCAACATTTCAAAAAAAAAAAAATCTAAACCTTGACAAAAAGTAGTCTTTAAGAACGTCTAGTAATAAATCCAAATTCGCAACTTAATAAAAATAAGTATTTATATCTAAAAACCACTAGAGAATTTTGTAAGCCACTTTATATAGTAGTATATAGGCATCTAGTGGCATCTCCAACCAGATGGCACTAATCTACCTTCAAAAAATTGGATTTTAAATGCTTTGTCTCTATTTTAACATGGAATACTGCTTTCATTGAAAAATGATTTAAAAATATATTAGAAAAAAATTGTGTAAAAATAGCTAATAAAAATGTATCAATATTGCATAGTATCGTAAAATCCCCTCAAAAGTTTAAAATATTATTGAACAAAAATACATTACATTAGTTTCCCTGAAAAACAAAGAAATTACATTTCAAGGCTTCAGTCACTTCTGACCACGAAGGAGCCAGGTGTGACCAAACAAAGAGGACCAGTTACAATTTCACATCCTTTTTAATTCAACAGACCAACCCTTCTGACAGTGTGTTGACAAGAAATTTCACACTGACTCTGAAACCAAGAGACACTCCAAAGAAAAAACATTTACGGTGTTTCTAGAACTCTAGGGCTCGCTTTATGCCAGAAAGGTTCTAAGGAGAAATGTCTTAAATGATTGCATAATACTTTCATTTTTTCCTACTGATAAAGTAAGTTTAGCTGTAATTATAATTTAATCACAATAAAAAACGAATTTAGCAACTACAGTATAAACCTCAGGTTGTTTGATTATCAAAATTCATCAATGTGTGTTTCCATTTAGAGAGTGTAAAAATATTTAAAAAAGTAAAAAAAAATAAAATAAAAGTAAAGTACATAAAAAATAAACCTAGTGTTCTCACTCTCCATAATCTCAGACTGTCTGTGCATTAACCGTCTGATGAATATTGCTCACAAAACTGGAAGTCACTTCCTCAATCTCGAGTCAGATGTAATGATGCCGTTTTTCTCACCTTGTCTCCTTGTTCTTGAGAAATGTCCAGGTGTCTCTGACAGCACACAGCTGCTTCATCATAGCGGCCCAAAACCTTCAGAGTGTTTCCCAGATTCCCACTGGCTTTCCCTTCTCCGATCCGGTCCCCGATCGTCCTAGATTAAAATACAAGTCAGTTTGTTTTCACTGGACTTGCATGAAATTTAACTCACATTTGAAAGGTTAATTTGACTGCAATCAATCTGCGGCAGTGAGTTGTTAGTCCTCACCGAGCGAGCGTGAGGTCGTGCCGATGGTACTCCAGGGCTTTGCCGTACTCCTTCAGGTAGAAGTAGCCGTTGCCCAGCTGGCTGTAGATGGCACTGAGGGTCTTGAGATCTTCTGTTCCCACCTGAACAGCAGCTTCGAAGAACGCTGTGCCGCCTTTAAAATCTCCTGCTTTACACAGTCTCTCCCCCTCCAGCGCCAGCTCCAGACAAGAGGCTTCCATTCTGGAAAACACAAGCAGTGCAAGAATAATTTGTATGAAAAGACCAAACCGTGAGTCATAGAGACTTGAAACTTTGAGGGCTGGTAGTACTCACACCATCTACAATGTCACCAAGGCTCGCCCCGATCGGCCTGACGGGGACGCTACAGCGGTCAAAAGTATGAAATGGCTTGCAAAACTTTTTGTTTTGGCGAAATTTTCGGTATTATGTTTTTTTTGTTTTGTTTTTTTTTTAAAAACCTACTTTTGCGAACTAGTCCTAGGTTTTTGACCCAATCAGAACCATGCATTGAGATTCTTTAGAGTCTGATTGTCAACAATTATAAAAAATAAAAAAAAAGTTGAAATTTCGCATCACGGTCCCTAAGGGCCGCCAAAACGTTCAAAGTGGGTGGAGCCACTTTTACTAAAATGGCTATAACTCGTGAATGGAATGAGACATTCTCACCAAACTCAGCACACATATGTAAGTGGTCGCATGATACATGACACGGCGACTGGCCACTTGGTGGCGCTATAATAGCAATAAAACATGAAAACGGCTACTTCACCGTTAGTCCGACTGACTTGAAAACCAGCCACCGCATTTTTAACATGCGTAAAAGATCGTGTATCAAGTGATTTTTTTTTTTTCGCACACGCCCACGACATTCGTACCACGTGGCAGAACTCCTCATTCTGAGCAACTTTGCCTTAGTTGTTCGTTAAATATTAGAGATTATTTCAAAAACTAACTTTGGTGAACTAGTCCTAGGTTTTTGGTTCAACCTCGATAAAACCACTCCTGCACAATTCTCAGGATTCTCAAGGTCAATAGTTATCAAAAAAATGTTGAACTTTGGCCTTTGTGTAGCTATAACAGGGTCTTTTAGAAAATGGGCATGGCAAAATATACTACACGAAAGCCTAAAGGAAAACTCGGAACTTCACAAAAATAGGTGAGCACATGTGACAGAAGATTCTAAACAAGCATGCAAACTTTTATGGAGATCGGATCATAGGTGGTGCTGTTTTTTAGCTTTAAAAACCATGTTTTCCTTAGTAAATTGCCTGTATTGGCTGTAAATGGTCTTTTCCATCTATCGAGATGGTTACATGCTTGCTAAATATAATATAATACCTTTTTACGCATGTACTTAAAGGCCTTAAAGCACTTGAACCCTTATAACTGCTGCTCACAGCTATATTTTCTGAATGCTTTTTAATCGTTCAAAAATGTTATGTGAATGTTACATTTAATTGTTCTTTCAACGTATGAAACACCCATGATTCTATTTTAACAATGTTTCTTCTTGATTACGTGAACTTTAGAGGAGCATTCCATTCTAGTATTTGAAAACGTTAAGAGAATGTTACATTTGAATGTTCTCTCAACATTTAAAACACCCCTTTTTTTTTTAGATTTTAAGAATGTTTTCTCTCAACATGACGAGAATGTATTTCAAACATTGCATTCCAACATTATTTTAAGAATGTTTTGTCCTAACATTTTCACAACCTTCAAAAAACATTAGTGAAAGTTATGGGTATCAGTCTTATTAAGAGCTTAGCTGGTGTAGATCATCCTCAGAGAGCAAATGATCCTGCTTGATTTACACACCTTAAGAACAGTCTGTAATCTGAGCATTCTGAACAATGGAGTGTCATAATGCCTGACTTTGCGCTTAGTAGGTGATGTTTAGTAATTCTGATAAACAGGTAATTTATTGTGCATTATATGTTCAGCCAGAAGTGAATGGAGCTGTTATTGTACAAGCAGGAAGAACCAAAAACAGGCTTCAGCTGCATTTGTGTCTGAGTGAGAAAAGAATTCAAGTCATTTGAAAGATGTCGTCAATGAGTGCATGTTGTGCCAAAGCAAAGATAAATTATGCAGAGTTTAACCCACACAGACTGATGATTTAGCAACATTTTAGTTAAAGACAGTCTGTTTCGCAAAGTCACATTTTGATTGGCACATCTGACTTCCCGCCCCACGAAAAATGCAGCTAGGCTAAAGGTTCACAATGAAATTTTTTTATGTTTAGAGGGCTAGATAATCAGTAGTTGATTATTTCACTATATTGCTAGTGTTTGGGTTAGTCTATCTGGTGGTCTAAAATGTGTTTATGTCATGGATATCGATGAGTTGAATTTTCGAATATGTTGGCCTAGGCAGTTTTCCTTTTTGTTTGGTTGGTTATGCATTCTCTCACACTTTACAAGAGTTTCAGAACATTCAGGCAGACCACATGTTGTGATATTCAGCTTTGTTTCAATCAGTCTTGCATTCTCATTACAGTTAAATGTAAAACATATTTCCATCACGCTCTCTGAGCTTCAGTGGTCTGAAAGCAGTTATATCTAGCCATGCTTTGACAACAGCTCCCTCGTTTTGCTTCTTTTCCATTAATGTCTGAAACAGTCATGCTGTTGGCTTGGCTGCTGTAGACTGAGAGAGATTTATTCAGTTCTGCGGTCTGGAAAGAATGTTGGCCCGAGCCGTAGATGGACCCACATCCACCTCTGCTTTGTTTTATACTGGGAGACGTTTCTTTCCTCTCCGAGGCAAGATTTTTACATTTTCTGAAATGACATGAGTAGTTTCTAAATGGTTTCTTGCTGTCTGGCATGACCCTCACATTTCTGCTATCTTCTGGTCTCTAGATCTTAGTAAATTAACAGCACAACTCTCCTGTCAAGGACGTGCCATTAATACTTCACATCTCTGAGCATCAGTAATAGACATCTATAGCACTTATAAAATACAAATAGTTTCAAAGCAACTTCACAGTAATAAACAGAAAAAATAACAATGTTAATGTCATAAAATTCATCAATTATTATATTATGAAAATCTGACTTTTTCCGTGTTTAAGTGCTATAATCGGGTCCCCGGTGCATCTGCCAACCCAGTAACTTTGTTTTGGCAAGCCTTTCTCTGCAAGCATGTGAAAAAAATGAGACGCTCAAATTTCGCTCCCTTTGTGATGTAGGAAAGAGATCTTATTATAATATTACCGCCCCTTAATCTGCACGTTTCCACCCACGGCGCCGCCATTTTGTTTTCACAAGCAACAACGGTGTGCCAGTTCTAACACCATGGCAAAAGTTGGAGCAAAGCATGCTAACTGTTCTGTCGTTGGCTGCACAGACGAGCACTGAACACTATTTAGAGTCTCGTTAGCTTTGACAAGTTGACACTGAAAAGATCGATTGCTAAAAAAGGAGCGTTTCTGTCCGAGCGATATTTTGGAAAAAATATTAGACCATTCACAGCATTTGATATCAATCATAAACGTTAGTCTGGTGTATATGGCTCTGTTTGGCAAACCGGTACACTATGTATAGTGGACGTCCATACGGGTTTTGCACAAAAGATTAACATGATGGCACATGCTAGTGGATGAGTTGAATCAACTCCACAGCAACTACATAAATTTATCCACTATTCAGAAACGTCTAAAAGTTGTAACTTCTTCCTGAGTCTCTCCATCAGTGTCGACTCCGTTTTGAACAATGTAAGGCTGAACACTTTCATCATTTTGGCTGCGTGAGATTCTCCTGCTTTGTTGTTGTTGAGCAACCGAAGCGCGAGCTGTTAAAGCTCCGCCCTCTTCTGGAAAGTGGGCCGGGAGCAGCAGCTCATTTGCATTTAAAGGGACACACAAAAAAGTGGGGTATTTTGAGCTGAAACTTCACAGACACATTCTGGGGACACCAGACTTATATTACATCTTGTGAAAAGGGGGGCAATAATAGGTCTCCCTTAACAAATTTAATTTCAGCTGTAAAGCAGATCTACAGAAGACTAATAGTGTCATTATTCAGTCTAATTTAGTTCAGTTGTTTCAAATCAGTCCAATAACAGTGATAATGTCGCAAAGTCAGCCTAATTCAGTTTAAATTTTGTTTTTTACCGATAGTCTCATTGTATTTAAATATTACAGAATATTAGTTGTCTTTTAAACCCCACTAAAGGTTATATCAAAACAGAGCAACGAACACTAATAATATACTATAATATATATCTGTATAGAGTTTGTGAAGATTGATAAACTCATTAGTCTGAACTGGATTATAAAAAGAAAATCTGTAGACCCAGCTAAAAATATATGTTTTATGTTCCCATTAAATTATGAAAACATTATTTCTAAATGTTCTCTGCAAAATATCCTTTTTTTGTTTTTCTTGGTTACGTGAACATTAAGGGAACGTTCTGTTTTATCATTCTGCAAACATTATGTGAACGTTACTTCTGAATGTTCTCTGAACGTTCTGAAACAAGTAGTAACATTTAAAAATGTTAGAGGAACGTCCGACTAAAAATGCTCCATAAACGGTGTATAAGTAATGTTTTTGTGCCAACGTTTTAAGAACATTATAGACCAGATAACTTTGAAGGAATGTTCTATTAAAGTAACTGATGTTTGTTCATAACTTTCCTAGAAAGTTCTGAGAATGTTCCCTATTAGCTGGGAAAGCGTCCACGTGTACCTGCATTTTGGTTTGGTGCGTGTCTTCTTAACATAGAGCCCGAGTTCCAGTTTCAGAGGTCTCAGCGTGGCCTGCGGTCTGGGGCCACGGTGAACCAGACGACACATGGCTATCTGAGCCCCGCTCAGAGGAAACGCTTCAGTTGACATGATCCACAATTTGCAAAACTCACAGTCCCGACAAAACAGATAATCACAACTCCTAAAAGTCACAATGATGAAGGTTTTGTTGATTAAAACTGGACTGACCACATTCCATGCGTTTCAGTATTTTGCTGTGACCAGAGCATCATCTTTCAAATGAAATCTCAGGTTAACCAAGCAGAGAGTCCACAGACTTCTTCAGTTGGATCCATTGAGCATCATAAACACTAGACTCTCCAAAAGCACCAATAAGCTTCCTAATTTCAAGCATAAAACAACTGCTGGTTGACACCTTCTTCTCAACTCCACATATCCATTATGATCAAAGAAACGCACCCAGCATGAACACGCTGAGACATTGACTGGCAGGACAACTGCTCCTGTGAGAGCTGGAAGCTGCCCTAAATCTCCTGAAGGACACCTAGAGCGCAGGACACGGCCAGCTAATCCTGTTCCTGCTGACCCAAAGAGCTCAAACCTCTACAAATGCACAGTCAGTGCACCAAGACATAAAGAAATATATGACATAGTATAATTAATAAAGTTTTTATTAGTTTTTTCAGGTGAGTAAAACTGATCTGATGTTGATTATAGATCTATGAATTATTTCTGAAAGCCATTTCACATACATTACAGATCAACCTATAAACAACAGTTAGTTCCGGTCCTTCAATCTGATTGGTCGAACATCACTGTTTGTACTAGAGATGCACCGATACTAAGTTTCTCCACCGATACCGATAGCCGATTATTCAGAGTGATAGGTTTTGCCTTTTTATACGTTCTTTTAAATATGATAATTTCATCATAATTAATAATTATGTTTCGAAAGAAATGCAAATAAAAATTCTCTCCATTTCTTCTACTTGTTTCAAACACCATTACTCACATTAATATTAACGCACTAACTAAATTCTGAATTACTATTAAATCAATATTTCTTAACTTTCTGAATGTTATTAATTCATATAATTACTATTAAATATTGAACATCAGATTGGTTTCTTAGCATTTTCTTTACACAAATAACAAATTCAGTGCATTTTCCTGCCCTCTTTTAATTGACAGGATATATTGGCCCTGACTATTGGCTGTTTTTAAACTATCGGCCGAAAATGTGCTTTTATCGGCTGATACTGATTATTGGCCAATATATCTGTGCATCTCTAATTTGTACCACTGACTCTATCACTTTGACTCTTTCTGCACATTACGCCTCGTAATCCAGTTGTCACGATCCCGGTTTTGTATGGACTTTTATGTTGTAGTGCTCTTATGTTCCTCTTGTTTCTGTGTCCTTTTCTTGTGGCCATGTTTGTAGTTTTTTTAGGTTTTTTCTGTTGATTAGTCTTCCCCAGGTTTGTCTTGTTACTTACTATCTTGTTTGCCCCTGTGTATTTGAACCCCTGTGTTTCCCATGTTCTTGGTCTAGTGTTGCCAATTCATGGTTGTATAGTTGTTGTTTTTTTTTGCATTGTGTGCGTTTGCTGCAGAAAGATAGATTTTTTAAAGTCGACATTTATGTGATTAAAGTTGAGTCGACGTCGACTAGTCATTGAAGATGTCATTAATGAACAAATAAGGGGCCGTTGCTCCTACATAAGTTTATTTTTCATCAGGTCGTTATATTTGTCACAGATTTCTGCTCATCCTAAATCAGATACAGTCGGCAGATGGCAGAGCATTAAAGTCGACTAGTCGATTAGTCTGTGCAACCCCTAGTATGAGCCGCTTTCAATTGCCAAGCTGCGAGTTATCATCATGTTTTGTCCATCGTTACAGTGGCAATGACAGGATTTCACGAGTAGCAATTAAACACAACAGTGTTCCTTTTGCTGCTGTAAAATTGACAGAAAAGGATGTTTTACTTTTTGTTGTTGGACTTCACACTGCAAGCGTAAGCAGTGCGTATTTTTTTTCGGTGTGCATGTTAACCAACGGATGCATTCACACCGGCAGCAGGAGCAGCGCATAAGCATCAAGCAGGAGCGTAGCGTAAGCAGCAGTGAAGCCGAGTCTATTTTTGTTGCAGAGTTTGCTGTCTTGTAAACATGTGCACGCGGCAGATGATGTAAAACACAAAGCTTACCTCATTCATGTGCAGCAATGGATGACAGAAGGCTTTTATTTATTTATTTTTATGTATTTATTTATTCACGTTTATATGTGAATGTTGTACACCTCCCCATGTTAACAAACTTTCAAGACTATCAAGTTTATAAACTTTTGTAAAGAAATGCTCACTTTATATGTAGCTTCGAGCCGCTGCTGTGACGCTGTACAAACGCTTCCAGCGTGAATACTCGCGCGTCTCTGCAGCTTCAGTGACGATGTAGTTACGCTCACGCGCCGCTTAAGCTTGCAGTGTGAAACGGGCATTAGAGGTATTGATTGATCATGATTTGTTCGTGAAAAGAGACTCCTGCGAGAAATGAAAAGAGAATGAGACCCACTGATTCATTAAGGAACAAAACGAGCTGCATGCATGAGTCATTGAATCATTCACTCAACCGATTACTTTCAAAACACTGATTCATTAAGGAACAAAACGAGCTGCATGCATGAGTCATTGAATCATTCACTCAACCGATTAGTTTCAAAACACTGATTCATTAAGGAACAAAACGAGCTGCATGCAGGAGTCATTGAATCATTCACTCAACCGATTCGTTTCAAAACACTGATTCATTAACGAACAAAACGAGCTGCATGCATACATCATTGAATCATTCGCTCAATCAATTAGTTTCAAAACACTGATTCATTAAGGAAAGAAACAAACTGCATGCATGAGTCATCGAATCATTCACTCAACCAATTTGTTTCAAAACACTGATTCAATAACGAACTAAACAAGCTACATGCATGAGTCATTGAATCATGTACTCAACCGATTTGTTTCAAAACACTGATTCATTAAGGAGTGAAACAAGCTGCATAAATGAGTCATTGAGTCTTTTGCTCAATGTATTTGTTAAAAACACTGAATCATGTAAATGTAAGTACCTTGAAATTAGCTTCTTCTTTATTGAACGAGCAGGTTTTGTCTGTCTGTGATTACCCGCAGCTTTGTGCCTACAGGCAGCAGTGCTCTAACTCATGATGTGAGCAAGATATTATATTGCTTTATTAGCACCTACAGACTTTGAAGTCTTTATATTGGGTGTATGGCACACATACTAAGCAGGTCATGCAGTGCAGGAAGCGCATGTCAGAGAAAGGCCATCATTTCCCTGACATGCACATGTCAGCAATGTAAGCGTGTGTGAGACATTCATCTAGTGTGTCACAACCTCAGTCTCTCAATTAAGTTAAAGGCCGAGATCCTGCATGAATATTTAACGCTCCACACCTCCAGTATGAACAACATCAAACCAGCGCCTTCATCACACTTACAGGGGTAAAAAATTGGAAGATATCAAAGCTTATGTAGTGTTGTTGGGAGATTTAGCAGGCTATTTTGTGAATGTAAATATTTGATGAATTCTACAGGTGTGGGATAAATTTGCTTAGGTTGCTTTTCTTTGATTAATCAGACACTGTTCTATGCAGCTGCTCTTTCTAATGGTCTTGTGGATTACTCGCTGGTTAATCCAGAATTACAGCTAATGAGATTAGGAACAACTGGGATTAAAGTAGAGCATTTAGTAATTAGCTGAGTGCTCTGACATGATCACACTCACCTCCTGAATGAAATAAGGTTATGCACTCACTGACACAGTCACCAACCAGGAACCCCTATAGCTGAATCTGAGCAGTTGTTTATGGAATATAAAAAAAGCACAAGTATGTTTACTGTGCAAAATTTCAGCATGCATTGAATACCAGGAATATATTTGCCAAAATGTGCAGTATACAAAATAACACACAGCGTTGACAGGCGAGAAAGAATGTATCATTAAAAGAGAGTTTGTTGAGCACAGAGTAATGAGGTCACATGTCAGCAATGACATCATCACAGTGTGTCACATGCTCATCACTGGGACGCTCTATTGGTTTATGCCCACTGTGCTACTAACCCTGTTCCATTCAGCTGCAAAAGAGTTAAAAAGAGTAAGGTCAAAGCCAAGGATTCAAACTCTAGTGTACCGGCCAAGTAAAATACCTCCCCAAAGCCATGTCGGCCAGCTCGCAGGGAAAAAATGGACTAAAGAAAATAAAAATAAATTCTGATTTAGACTTCTAGTTTCCACATGGTAGTCATAAGTCTGCAGTTTACATTTAGTGCAAAAGAAAAGATTTTAAACTTTCACAGTACATTTATGCGGTAAATATGAATATACATTTCTATAGCTAATTTTAAAATGTAATTTGGCCGCCACTACAATGGGTCATACTATGAGCGGTTAAAATACGCTAAAAAACCTTGCTCATTTAAGAACATCAATCAATCTATCAATCTATCTATCTATCATAGATATTGAAAACAACAGAGGGCCTAACACAGATCCTTGTGGCACTCCATAATTTACTGACGTTATCTTAGATTTTTCCACGTTGAAATATACAAAATGGTGACGGTCTGATAGGTATGTATGTATGTATCTATCTATCTAGTATATTACCCCCCACAAAATGCCCACTCATGATATCTGCTATATCTGCCAAAAAAATGTAATAGTTGTAAGCAAAGTACTGTAATTTTTCATTTCTGATTCTTAATAATGATTAAAAAAACAATAATGACAGTCTTTATGTCAGTCAGTTTAGATATCAAATGAACTATAACACATAAATCAACTCAACTCAAAACACTAATACATTTCTTTCTCTAGATGGACAGAAAACAGAAAGCCACAGACTCCGAACGAGCCGTCATTCCTGCGGCTGAACCTGTCATGGAATGAACCATTCGGAGTTCTGAACTCCGAAATCTTTACTGATTAATGAAGTGATTCCAGCTCCGCCCATTGAGCTCTGTGGTTATAAATATTGCTTTGTACCTCAAATTCAAGCAGGCCATTTCTTTCTGTCAGTGAATGATTCAAAGCAGATACAGAGAGCGATATTATAGAAAAGCTAAAATTACACCTGTGGGTCAGGACACATTGTTAATGCTCTATCGCGTTTGAAAACAACGTAGCACCTAAACTCCACGCTAAACCTTCCCGATGGTGTTACAAAAGCAAATGTGAGAGCAATGATGTACCAGGTGAGCTTCCAAGCAAGTTTACTACGCCAAACATATGGAGTTAATTGTGTGATTAAAACGTCAAAATGTATTAGCTTATAAAAGGTTTCAGTGTTGAAGGTCATTATGAATTCTGGATTATGTGCATGCTGCAAAGACTCTTTCCTGTGATACTCAGGCATCTGTAATGAATGAATGAAGCTCAGCCAGCAAACTTGAGTGATGACTCACTGCTCTGCGTGGAGAGAGAGAGATGTCTATAGTCGCTATGAGATGTGACGTACACACATCCAGCGTCACTCTGAACCGGCGTTCATGATCTGCAAATGCACTGTGTGACGTCTTCATGTCTTGGAAGGTATTAGTGATTCTTATTCCTTATGATGACGCAATACTGTTACTGCATGTCAACAATTAACATCATAATATATTCATCAGAAAGTTTCCTGAACACTGACAGGAACAGAAACAGTGACATGTTTCTTTTTCCGATCTCATGAATTTCAAAATAGAAAGCTTGTAAAAAGGGGTTTTTACAGCGAAGAACCATTTTTGGTTTCCCAAAGAACCTTTCAGTGAGCAGTTCTTGAAATAATCAATCTTTCTGAGTGTAAAGTACATTTTAATAATTTAAAGAGCAATGGAAGGATTCCATTGATGTTAAAGGTTCTTCATGGACCATCAATACTAATCAAGAACCTTTATATTTGAGAGTGAATGATAAAGGCTTGCATAACTCCAGTGCATTATTGCTGAATAGAGCTGAAATCATTCAAAGTCAGCTGTTTAAGAACATTGCTTTGGGGGAAAAAACAACAACTGTGGTTCATTCATGTTTTCTTGACTTTCAGAACGCAGAGCCGCATAACTGTCCGACACGTATGCAAAAATCAAGGCAGAGGTGCAAACTGAACTGCTGAACATGCAAATATCTCTGCGAGTTGAATATTGCTCTCCTGCCGTGAGTTTGTGTCTAATCTATGACACAGAATGTAAACTTTGGACCCACTTTATATTAAAGTGCCCCTATTATGCTATTTTAAAGGTTATGAAGGTCTCCTACGACAGGCTTACATGCATCCAAGGTCAAAAAACACTTTCGTTTTCTCATAATAATCATTGCAGCATCAGCCCTTTTTCTTACAGTGTCTGAAACGGTTTGATCAAGGATTCGGTCTCTCTAAACCCCGCCTTTGTGAGAGCCTGCTCTGCTCTGATTGGTCAGACGACCCAGTCTGTTGTGACTGGGTAGAGCAAAGCAGACGCTGTTCAGCCACTGAAGACCATAGGCTGGTATTATGCAAATGTGTTACAAACCTATGTAGGTTTATCAGGAAGTGATAATTACTGACGACTCGTTTCAGTTCAGAATCGCTTCTTTCTTTTGAGAGACAAAAACTCCATTGATCTGCACTTAGATTCACAAAAAGCTATATTACACACTACACGAAAGGGAATATCCCAAAAAGCATAATAGGGGCACTTTAAGTGTCTTAAAGTACTAACATTTAATCAATTGATACGGTGCACTTATTGTGTACATACATGTTTTTACATTGTACTTATATTGAAAAATACCTGCATGTATTTACAGCTGTAATAAATTTCTGTAATTACATCTATAATTACACTGTTGACCCCTTAACCCACCAAACCTTACCCATATCCACCTCAACAGAAGCACAAGTGTTTTCAAAACAGTAAACACATCATGCCTAACATTTTTTTGCAGTCTTTCTACTTAAAAATGTTCATGTTTAATTCAATGTGTTACTTGCCATCTCTTTGTAATCATTTGTGAAAATTCTGAGTGAACAATCATTTTCACTTTTCAGGGCATTCAAGTGTATGGTTTGCGATGGTGCAACACCACACAGCGAGCCAAAACGGTGGTTTTGCCTTCTCAATCTGTGTCCTCTCACTCCCAGTAGAGCCGATCTGACAGCACTGTCTCCAAGATAATCATGCCCACGTCTACAAGCTCAAGACAGGCCCTCCCTCCCTCGCCGGCAGACCCTCTCCTCCTCCCGCTGTTCATTTTCTTCCACCTCCACCCATTAAGACCAGCTCTTTCTGTCTGTCTGCTGCAGTCCAGACCCCCATCCCCCCTGTAATCAGCTCCTACCTCGAGTGGAGCCTCTTGCTGGCCAGATCAGAGTCCGTGCTGCCCGCCGATTGAGCCATTGGTGAGCTGTAGGAGCCGTAGAGAAACTCCAGCTGCTCACTGCTTCCCTCTTCCTCTGAGGCTCCGAGCAGACGCACTTCAGTCCTCTGTGTGTGTGTGTGTATGTGTGTGTGTGTGTGTGTGTGTGTGTACAGCAATGGCAGCTGCCGAGGAAGTGAGGTATTGTGCAAATAGACCATAAAAGGCAAGTCCCTCCTCTCAGTGACGCTAGTGAGCAGGAAGCTGAATGTGTGTGAATGTGAACGTGCCTCACTGCTACATACACACTGCATGCAAACATATCCTACCTCTTTTCTCATTCACATTCTCCTGCATAATTATATATTTGTACATGCAACAGTGTCTTTAACCCTTTCATGTGTGAATTATGATAACCTCAGTCGGGATTTTTTTTTTTTTCCCTATGTGTTTTTATTGCTCTCTCAGGGCATGAAAAATTGCAGGGCATGAAATGTAATTTCAATTTTACAATGTAATTTTACACATATTTTTCAAAGAGATGTCCACTACAGTGGACAGCATGCGTTTATGGTTTAAACTGAAGAGATACGGTGTTAAATATAGTACAGTAATAACACTGTATTAATATTCTGTGTATTTAACAAACTAATCAATACAATTATATGAAATCATGTGAAAACTATAAAATATACAAAAAAAATATATAAATGCGAACGCAAACGCAATTGAACTTTATACAAGTTGAACTTTGCGTGTCTTTGATTGAATCACGTCCACATGTTCTGATATCAGAGATCTCTACAACCTGCTGAGGTAAAACTGTGGAAACCCAATTCAGATGCTCCCTCCAGAGTATGTTGATTTACCCTTATTAGCTGGTCATTCTGATTATGTTCAAGATGGACACATTTCTACCATAGCTCTCCTCTGAGAAAACCTAGTGATCAGGTGCTTTCAATCTCATCTGAAATGAGCAGTGTTGGGAGTAACGTATTACAAGTAACGTGCATTACGTAATCAGATTACTTTTTGATGTTACAGGTAAAGTAATGCATTACAAGTAACATGCATAACGCAGTAAGATTACTTTTTGACGTTACGAGTAGAGTAATGCATTACAAGTAACATGCATAACGCAGTAAGATTACTTTTTGACGTTACGAGTAGAGTAATGCATTACAAGTAACATGCATAACGCAATTAGATTACTTTTTTACGTTACGAGTAAAGTAATGCATTACAAGTAACATGCATTACGTAATCAGATTACTTTTTGATGTTACAGGTAAAGTAATGCATTACAAGTAACATGCAAAACGCAATTAGATTACTTTTTGATGTTACAGGTAAAGTAATGCATTACAAGTAACATGCATTACGTAATCAGATTACTTTTTGATGTTACAGGTAAAGTAATGCATTACAAGTAACATGCTTAACGCAATTAGATTACTTTTTGACGTTACGAGTAAAGTAATGCATTACAAGTAACATGCATTACATTATCAGATTACTCTTTGATGTTACAGGTAAAGTAATGCATTACAAGTAACATGCATAATGCAATTAGATTACTTTTTGACGTTACGAGTAAAGTAATGCATTACAAGTTACATGCATTACGTAATCAGATTACTTTTTGACGTTACGAGTAAAGTAACTCATTGCAAGTAATGTGCATAGCACAATTAGATTACTTTTTGACGTTACGAGTAAAGTAATGCATTACAAGTTACATGCATAACGCAATTAGATTACTTTTTGACGTTACGAGTAAAGTAATGCATTACAAGTAACATGCATTACGTAATCAGATTACTTTTTGACGTTACGAGTAAAGTAACTCATTGCAAGTAATGTGCATAGCACAATTAGATTACTTTTTGACGTTACGAGTAAAGTAATGCATTACAAGTTACATGCATTACGTAATCAGATTACTTTTTGATGTTACAGGTAAAGTAACACATTACAAGTAATGTACATTACATAATTAGGTTACTTTTTGATGTTACAGGTAATGCATTACAAGTAACTAGATTACGTAACCAGATTACTTTTTGATCTAACGAGTAAAGTAATGCATTACAAGCAACGTGCATTACATAATCAAATAACGTTTTGGTTTAACAAGTAATGCATTAAAAGTAATGTGCATTACAATAAGATTACTTTCTGATGTTACAGGGTAAAGTAATGCATTACAAGTTACATGCATTACGTAATCAGATTATCAGATGTTAATGCAAATTATTGATGCATGATGTTCACTTTAGTGGACAGATGATTAATCTGAATTTTCTCCTCTAAAATCAATACTTGGAAAATGTAACTGTGATATGACTCATTAGATATTGATTGATGCTACAACATTTTTTTTTTTTTTTTTTTTTTTGCCTGCAAGAGTCTCCTATGATAGAAGGAATGGATGGATATTTCAGAGCAAATTTTTTGAATAGCTGTCCACTGTAGTGACCTCTATATACTATGTACTTACATCAATGAAAGTGAATTGTTACACTCTTACAAATAAAGGTTCTTTATTGGTATTGATGGTCCACGAAAAACCTTAAAATCCATGGAACCTTTCCAATGTTCTTTAGATTATCAAAATGTTCTTCACAGTAACAAAAAAAAAATGGTTCTTTTAAGGATTTTTCACTAAAATGTACTTAAATGGTTCTTCTATCGCATCCGTGCGAAAAATATTCCCCCGATTTACATATTGTGTTGATGTTGTATTGCAAAACACTCATGCTGTTTAGGTGGATACAGGTAAGGTTAGGACAGGTTTGGTGGTTTAAGGCTGGCTTAAGGTATAAGGGAAGGTCAACAGTGTCAGCAGTGTAAAAACATGTACACTAAGTGCATTGAATCAAATGATTCATTTAAATGTTAGTACATAGTGAAATCTCAGATCGTTACTCACATTTTGTTGCTCAAATCAAAATGGTTTCACTGTTTACTCATAATCAGCCTCGCATCCGGTGCATCTGTCAAATCTCATAAAATAGCGTGTCAATGTGTTGGTTCAATTGGTTCTTGCATTCAAATATGTGGAATGAGATAGATATTGGACAGAGCATATGACTTCAGAACTCCTGGAATATAATGCACAAGTCATATCGGTTCATGTTATGATATTTTAATGGTGTTTTTGAGCTCGAGATTTTACAAAAGTTCTTATTTTGCATGCCACAGAAATAATGAGAGGTTCGGAACGACCTGAAAGCAAATGAGAATATTTATTCTATGAGTTTTTAAGTATCAGATGTTGCATAAAATGAGTCAACTAATTTGAAGAACAGCTCTGATCGTTTACACTTGGGAGAATTTGATAAAAAATCTAATCGAGCTCATACTGAGATCGCTGACTTTTGACATCGCTATCTTGGAAAGCCAATTGAGATCTAAAAGAGATCTCGGCCTCTGTTATTGTCATGCAGATCTGTTGTGTTTAGTGTAAACACTGACAAACCCTCATTCATGACACTTTCCTCCAACCCTTTATCTGTCAACAGATAAATGAGATGGAGAGAGGACACTAGCTCTTTGATTTCTGAAGCACATATTCATGGAAGCCCTCGGGTCTGATTCACAGGCGCTAATGTGACCTTGAGCTTTTTCCAGCTGTTGAATGATAAAAAACTGTGACAGCCAATCAAAATCCATTCTAATTAAAGGGCTCACGCATTTAAAACAGCAGACGACATTGTTTAGAAGTTAATCGCCGAGGTCCAGAAAAATCAGTCAAACCCCCTTTTCAAAGAAAACTTTAAAGAAAATGGATACGGAAAACAAATAAATGGTGAAAAGTATTAACGATGAGATCATTATGCCAGGCTAGCAAACAGTACAACATAAAATTAACTCAGGTATCCAGCGCTAGTTTTGACAACATTGTCTTGCTTCTTTTGAAGTTGCAGTGAAAAAGACTAGTTGTTGTTTTTATTCCACTATATTGACTTCGTCAGCTAAATTCACTCTTAGATTAGATCGATTACACTAGCTATTCACTCGAAACATAGCATGCTGAGGACATCTGCTGGTTAAAAACGTGTAAATGCTACAAGAACATGACATGCAAGAAAAAAAATAAATAAATTGTGCGCACGAATTACTATTTCGTTCCCTCGATTTATAAATCATGCGCATGAAAATAGTATAGTGTCCGTTATCGTTCGTTAGTGTGGATGCAAATATAGTTAAGCTATTATCATTCTTGGTGTGAAAGGGCCTTAAAGCACTGCACTATTACTATCACAGTAATTTCAGTAATCATCACATTTCTCTTTCGAAGCATGTTTGGCTCAATGCTAACGGCCTAACAAATATCATTATTCATTAGTCAGTTTTCTTGTGTTTTGTGCCACTACTAAATTTCCCTTTAGCACTTATTTTGAGCTTAAGTGTAAACATAATGAAATACTGATCAACACTAGATATCTGTTTGATCCGTTCATGTAGCCTAGCTTCTCAGTTCCTTGTGATCAGTCTCTTGAATATGACGCCAGAAAGATCAAACCATTATTTTTATACTTTTATAGGGGGAATGTGCAGGGACATGGACAGATTGCTAAGAACTGTGATATCCTGATATTTTTATGTTTTCAGTAAATCCAAATTTAGACACAGTTCTCTAGCTATCTCCATGTATGCATATACACAACAATGGCGTTACATGCTACACTGCCATCTATCGACGTGGATCAGCATAATCGTCTCGAGTTTTATGTAAATTAAACTGATACTAGGGAGTTCTGGAGAGCTACACTATAATCAGTCGTCACATCATTTGTCTTTGTCTGCCTTCTTTCTGGCTTTATTTTCTGCTCTTTCTGCCGTACAGGTACTGATTCTCCCGTTATCTCCGCTGGGAAACCGCGATCGCGTCAGTAAACAACGCTAGCGCATCTACTGGAGCAGCAGCCAATGAGCGCGAGGATTCTCCCTGACGTTTAATGAAGCACGTCATTTCAACTTGACGAAAAACACTGAGAGCGGAGACCCGTACCATATTAAATCAAAACATTTTAATAGAAAACTACTGTCTTCATATCATGTGAGTGAAAAATACAAAAGCACGAAATATTTCTTAACGTGTAAAACTTTTTTTTTTTTTTTTACACATACAGTGGGTACGGAAAGTATTCAGACCCCCTTAAATTTTTCACTCTTTTTTATATTGCAGCCATTTGCTAAAATTATTTAAGTTCATTTTTTTTCCTCATTAATGTACACACAGCACCCCATATTGACAGAAAAACACAGAATTGTTGACATTTTTGCAGATTTATTAAAAAAGAAAAACTGAAATATCACATGGTCCTAAGTATTCAGACCCTTTGCTCAGTATTTAGTAGAAGCACCCTTTTGATCTAATACAGCCATGAGTCTTTTTGGGAAAGATGCAACAAGTTTTTCACACCTGGATTTGGGGATCCTCTGCCATTCCTCCTTGCAGATCCTCTCCAGTTCTGTCAGGTTGGATGGTAAACGTTGGTGGACAGCCATTTTTAGGTCTCTCTAGAGATGCTCAATTGGGTTTAAGTCAGGGCTCTGGCTGGGCCATTCAAGAACAGTCACGGAGTTGTTGTGAAGCCACTCCTTCGTTATTTTAGCTGTGTGCTTAGGGTCATTGTCTTGTTGGAAGGTAAACCTTCGGCCCAATCTGAGGTCCTGAGCACTCTGGAGAAGGTTTTTGTCCAGGATATCCCTGTACTTGGCCGCATTCATCTTTCCCTCGATTGCAACCAGTCGTCCTGTCCCTGCAGCTGAAAAACACCCCCACAGCATGATGCTGCCACCACCATGCTTCACTGTTGGGACTGTATTGGACAGGTGATGAGCAGTGCCTGGTTTTCTCCACACATACCGCTTAGAATTAAGGCCAAAAAGTTCTATCTTGGTCTCATCAGACCAGAGAATCTTATTTCTCACCATCTTGGAGTCCTTCAGGTGTTTTTTTAGCAAACTCCATGCGGGCTTTCATGTTTCTTGCACTGAGGAGAGGCTTCCGTCGGGCCACTCTGCCATAAAGCCCCGACTGGTGGAGGGCTGCAGTGATGGTTGACTTTCTACAACTTTCTCCCATCTCCCGACTGCATCTCTGGAGCTCAGCCACAGTGATCTTTGGGTTCTTCTTTACCTCTCTCACCAAGGCTCTTCTCCCCCGATAACTCAGTTTGGCCGGACGGCCAGCTCTAGGGAGGGTTCTGGTCGTCCCAAACGTCTTCTATTTAAGGATTATGGAGGCCACTGTGCTCTTAGGAACCTTAAGTGCAGCAGAAATTTTTTTGTAACCTTGGCCAGATCTGTGCCTTGCCACAAGTCTGTCTCTGAGCTCTTCAGGCAGTTCCTTTGACCTCATGATTCTCATTTGCTCTGACATGCACTGTGAGCTGTAAGGTCTTATATAGACAGGTGTGTGGCTTTCCTAATCAAGTCCAATCAGTATAATCAAACACAGCTGGACTCATATGAAGGTATAGAACCATCTCAAGGATGATCAGAAGAAATGGACAGCACCTGAGTTAAATATATGAGCGTCACAGCAAAGGGTCTGAATACTTAGGACCATGTGATATTTCAGTTTTTCTTTTTTAATAAATCTGCAAAAATGTCAACAATTCTGTGTTTTTCTGTCAATATGGGGTGCTGTGTGTACATTAATGAAGAAAAAAATGAACTTAAATGATTTTAGCAAATGGCTGCAATATAACAAAGAGTGAAAAATTTAAGGGGGTCTGAATACTTTCCGTACCCACTGTATGAGAAGAAAATATGAACAATTGAAGGCATCTTTAATTCAATAAAGCCTACTGAAATGAAATGGGGATGATGAATGTGAATATGCAAATTGGCTCACTAAAAGCAAACTGAAAAAATTCAAAATATTAGTAAAAAATATAATAGTATATTAATGATATTTTATTTTAAAGTCTTCCTGTAGTCAATAATTTTATCCCTTAATTTTTATCTCACTAAAATGACATATTTAATCGTTTTATCCTGTGAAAAAAAAAAAAATGTCTTCTTGAATGTAACTCTACACCCTCTATGAATATGCTAATTAGCCCCGCCTCCACTCACGCCAGCTCAGAGATCCACTCGGTCAACTTACTGAGGTAAACGCTGCACAATGATATCGCTCTTTACAACGTCGGACACATAACGATAATTAATATGATTAGTCTTTTGCTTGACTATGTTATCAAACAGCTAATCAGAGTGGCCATAGTCAATGATATGCTAAAGTCTAAACGTTGACGTGATTGGTTACAATGGTGATTGGTTTGTGATGTAAGAAACACCGCGTTTTTGAAACTATCCCTGCGTCCCAATGTCCATGCTATCAATCCTAAATAGTCAGTAAGATTAAAATAAGTGTGTCCCAAAGCATAGTATGTTTGAAAAGAGTATGTCAAAAGTCCCCGGATGGTCTACTATTTCCGAAGTGTGGATCCGTGCACACTATAACGGCTAATATTGCCCACAACCCATTGCTTTGGAGGAGGATTTAGTTTAAAACTACAAACACGAGTAAAAACTACTAAAAAACTACAAAACATGGCGGATATGCACAACCGACTGCAAGGTTTAGATAAAGGTTTGAGTGACTAATAATCAGTTTAACCTGATGAAAAATATTTATTTAATGTTATCCGTGTTATATTTCATCTGCAATAACATTGTGGACTTCTATAAAGATCCGTTTGGCCATTAACTTTTAAATGCATCTTGTAGGGTGTAGTATAAGTTGGCGAATTGGGACTCAGCATGTCTTTAGATCACTGCAGTCTTTAAGAGAAAATACTCAGCAATGGTGTTGACTTATGAAATTGCACATGCTTTGTCTTAAAGCATATATAATCAACATTAAAAACTTGATTTTTAAGAGTTGATCATGAAGCGCCCCCTAGTGTGAACAAGTGAAAATTAATTTGGATGAAGCTAAAACTCTTCAGCTGGCAGTTTGTAGAGAAATCATATTTTTTGAGGTGAGGTGAGGTGTAGGTTTAGTGTAGGCCTGATAAAATATACAGCTTATATACAGTATAAAAATGATGTCTATGGAGAGTCCCTGTAAAAGATGAAAACCCAACCCTTTTTACAATGAAACATTATTGTAAAATGTTACCTTAACTTCTTCTAGGCTGCTTAATGTCATATGCAGTATGCTGTTTCTCGTCTTCTCTGGTGTTGTCAGAGCTTGAATTTGACATGTTTCCTTCATAATGTTGGCTTCAGACAGCAGATGTCTGTGGTGTTCAGAGCCCGTAGGCTCTTCTGAGGCCTTTTTGTGTGACTTGTCACAGATCAGGGATTTTCCTGCAGGAATTCGGGAGAACAACACACGTCTTTGTGCACGTTATGAACATTTGGACGGTGCGGATGAATGTGTGGCTGTTTATTTCTGTTTGTGTTACACTCACAGTGACTTTAAAGTGACACTTTAATGACTTGAAATCATCAGGACTCTCCTCAATAACACGCACTGAGTGCAGCATTCACAGTGTGTGTTGTGAAGTGTGCAGTTTCTGGTAAAATGGCAGGAGTGCAGAGTCTGGCCTGTGTGTCCTTGTGTGTGTGTGTATTATCCACTAGAGGGTGCAATGGATCTGTACAAACCTTTGTTTTTCTCCCCAAACCAACCTTGATTGCATTTGTGTGAGGACATTAATGTATAAAGACAATAAACATAGTATAATGTATAATGAATATATATATACATATGCGTAAGGATTTGAGCGAGTTTGACAAGGGTGATGGCGAGACGACTGGGTCAGAGCATCTCCAAAACTGCAGCTCTTGTCAGATGTTCCCGGTCTGCAGTGGTCAGTATCTATCAAAAGTGCTCCAAAGAAGGAACAGTGGAGAACCGGCGACAGGGTCACGGACGGCCAAGGTGGGGAGCAAAGGCTGGCCCGTGTGGTCCGATCCAACAGATGAGCTACTGTAGTATAAATTGCTCAAGAAGTTAATGCTGGTTCTGATAGAAAGCTGTCAGAATACACAGTGCATCGCTGACCCCTGTCCACCGCCAACAGTGAACACGTGAGCATCAGAACTGGACCACGGAGCAATGGAAGAAGGTGGCCTGGTCTGATGAATCACGTTTTCTTTTACATCACGTGGATGGCCGGGTGCGTGTGCATCTCTTACCTGGGGAACACATGCCACCAGGATGCACTATGGGAAGAAGGCAAGAGGCAATGTGATGCTTTGAGCAATGTTCTGCTGGGAAACCTTGGGTCCTGCCATCCATGTGGATGTTACTTTGACACGTACCACCTACCTAAGCATTGTTTCATGGAAACGGTATTCCCTGGTGGCTGTGGCCTCTTTCAGCAGGATAATGCTCCTGCCACAAAGCAAAAACGGTTCAGGAATGGTTTGAGGAGCACAACAACGAGTTTGAGGTGTTGTCTTATCTCAATCCAATCGAGCATCTGTGGGATGAGCTGAACAAATAAGTCCAATGCATGGAGGCTCACAACTTACAAGGACTTCAAGGATCTGCAGCTAACATCTTGGTGTCAGATCCCACAGCACACCTTTAGGGGTCTAGAGGAGACGGGTCAGGGGATGTAAAATATATAAACTAAATAGAAAATCATTCAGTGTATAACTGAAAAAGTATCAAACAAAATAAATATTGCATTTGCATTTACAAACAAAGAGTTTTTAATATAGAAGACTGTTTTCATGTCGTTGTAATTTCGTACAATGACACTCACACACACACACACACACTCAGATCAGTCCGTCAGATTAGTCATCATATGCAGTTTATGTCCGCATACAATGACACACTTCATGTTCTGTGACATCATCAGAGAGAAACACAATGATGGGGGGGGGGGGTGTTACTAAGGAGATTGTCTTTCACTTGGAGAAATAACGTGGCCCCGCTAGTAGGGTTCAATCTGTCATGGCGCGTGGCGTGCCTGCAGTCCTATTGTTTCGGCGCGCAGCATCTTGTGACACTGACCTTACGACCCCAAATCACCCCCCTTTCCCCCCATCATAAGGAAATAATTATTGTATATGTTTGACGATAATCTGCTCTCGTAGCCTATCAGTCAGAGTGGTCGACAGGATAGCAGGGGTTTAAAGATCTCTTTATTTAATGAATCTTAAGAGGAATCAAATCATCTGTTCTTTTAGCACAGCAGGATTTTGGAAAGACTTGTTCTTTTAATACCCTGCATTTAAGAAAATCGAGGCTGCGAATGCAGGACAAACATGGAATATGTGAGCAGCTTGGGCTTAAGGGATCATTATTTAATGAGCCTGTGAAAATGCAGGTCTTCCTGGACTTTTGTCATCTAATAAAGACCAGAACAGTATGTTTTGAGGGATTTTCATTGAACTTTCTGCACAAGTTCAAATAGATAGTCATTTAAGCGAACCCTTCACAGGTTTCCTCATCCTCGAACATCTGCGCATTCAAGAAAAGTTGCTTTTGGAAACTTCTGCACACGTTCACACAAAAACACTGATCTAATCTGCACTGTTACAAACACGCTGAGAAAGTAATCTCTTTAAGATTAGAGTTCAGTTTAATGCCGCTGCTGCAGTTTTACCATTATTGAAAATGTCATAAATTTGATGCCTTAATGATCTTCATATTATGGTCCTACAAAGAGAAACAACAACAGCAAACAAACATGTCAGACACTGAAATATAAAATATCCTCTTACTGTATTTAAATATCCACAATATGTATTATGTATAGACTCTATATTGAAGATGAGTAACGTCAGAAAAGATTATGAGAGCCATCAGACACACAGAGATTTGTAATACATTTTATTAATTATCAATAAACAATGCCGTTTAATTTTAATCTTCAATTGGTTGTTTTAAATAGTGCTTTATACATAAAGTGACATTGACAATTTATGCTTAAATTATCCAGGTACAGTATATAGGCTATTTCAGTTTAAATCTTTTACATTGTTTTATTTATTTGTTTATTTATTTACTATTATTGTTCCTCTTGTCTTAAATATTATGATATATATATATATATATATATATATATATATATATATATATATATATATATATACACACACACACAGTCAGACCAAAAATTATTCAGACATTTTTTATATTTATTACCATTTTTTAAAACTATAGTGAATAAACTGTATTAATGAATGAAATGGTCAAGCTGTCTGAATACATTTTGGTATATATATATGTATATATATATATATATATATATATATATATATATATATGCAAAAATTATATGGGCCATTCTACAGAATTGGTTCAGGGTTGGAAACGTCTTGAAAAAAAATGTCTTTTTCCACAAATTTTTGTATAATTTCCAAGCTACACATTTCTAGTATTTTTGCAGTTAATTCTCATATTGTATTTTCAGAAAGTTTTGGAATATTTTTCCTCTCCCCAAATTTGTCACTACCAAAACACAATAATAAATAATTTAATAAGAAGGCTTACGTTGACCTATTAAGATTTTGTTTACTTCTACCTTTTTTGTTTCGGTAATGACAATTTTAGATAGTTTTGAGCTCAAAGATGATAATCAGCACAAGGTTATTTAAATTTAATGGAATCCAAAAAAGTTTGCTTAATTGAAGAAAAAAGGTGTACGGTAGTGACGTTCCTTAAAGTTACACACAGATTTTCAGACTTTTGAACACATTTAACTCAAAATGATGAGAGAGGGAGGGACACAGGAATATTTCCTGATCAAACATGCAGAAGTGTGTTAAAATCAGTCTCAGCCAATGAACATACACTGATTCGGTAGTGACATGAAATATGGGACACATTTTTTACATAAAGTTTCATGATTTAAAAATAAAATATGAAATAAATTAAAAAGTTGAAATTTGAGGGTTAGGGTTCAGGACAGCCACCTCCCAATTGAAAGTACCCAATAAATAATCATTTTATATATATTAAGCTTACTGATTTTTAAATATTATTGTGGGATTCAATAGATAATAGAAGGATCTTAGTAAACATCTAAAATTTGAATACTTAAATGCTTTTTAAATGTGTTTTTTGGTTGTGGGACAGCAGTTTGACCAATTCTGTAGAATGGCCCATATATATGTGTGTGTGTGAGAGAGATAGAGAGAGAGAGAGAGAGAGAGAGAGAGAGAGAGAGAGAGAGAGTGTCCATGAGTTTATATTATAGCTATTTGTCACACAGAAAATGTCCTTATTTAGCCTATCTTTAGATAAGAATTCCTGACTTGCGTCCTGGATTTGTTTTCTGTCACAATGTCTAGAAGGAAAATAAAAACAGGCTGTTTTGCCATCAAGCGTATCTGTTAATCCACGGCTTGCGTATTGTGTCACATCACAGCAGCACAGCTTATTACTGTACAGAGCAAGAAGAAAAACCCAAGACAAAATGAGATTTCAGTAAGCTGCTTGGAGGTTTAAAATGGCCAACTGAATTTTTTATTTCATTTGTTTTACTGTCCAGTAAAAAACAGAACCATCTGTCCTTGTTACTTTTCTTTTAATGCTTATCTCTTGTTTTTGAGTTTCTTTGGATCATATTTCTAGTAATATTGTGTTTTGAGATACATGTAGACGGTGGTTCATTCCTTCATACAATGAGTCCAATATGTAAAGCGATTAAAGTTACATGCTTGCAAGATAAACAAGACCCGTTTTTGCACATTTCGTATATATGTATTTTATTTAGGCAATACATTTCCAAACTGTCCATCTGAACCACTGATCTGTTTCGTCAGGTGGGTCCGATTTACGTCTAAACTTCCACAAACACATGCTTTTACATAGCATGTTTCCACCTTATTTTATACAAACTGTCAGTTAATGATTATCCTAAGTATATATACGAATGATATTAATTTAAAATAAGCATACAGCTTACTATATAATGCGTGAGAAAAAATATTAGTGCATAATAAAACCAATTGAACGTAATTTGATTAACCGTTAATTATTAATAATAATAGACTATTAATTGAGTAACTGAACACCATTGATTTGTTTTATTTATAACTGAAATACATTTAACACTTAATTTAACAAAATTACATTAAATATGATTGTGAATACACGTAGGGTAAGTGCAAATGCGTGTATAAACTAAGCTATCAGGCTAATCGGGTATATGTATGCTATATGCTAGTACATAAGCTAACTAATACAGACATAAATGGTCTTTATAACGTAGAATTTATCATAACATGACTATATTGTAATCAGGCGCTAAAGAGAGTACCTATTAAAAGCTATTTGAACTAATGGGATCACGTGGGGTGCTAAGGGAGACCCAATTTGTCACTACACCGGAACATATGCAAGCTACAGCAACAATGGAGGCCTACATAGACGGGTTTCTTTTATACAAACAATATTGGATGCGCGCGCATTCAGGGGGCAAAAACGCTAACAAGTCTTATGACGGAAAAACGCATTGCGTTCATATTATAGGCTCATCTGCTTTTCTGTACATAGTATGCTTTATTACTATGGTGTTTACTAAGTTTGGTTTGTAATAACTGTCTTAGTAAATTAAGCCTTAAGCGTTTCAGAACGTCCCATTATGGCGAGTTCTGCATGCACCTCACGGGAGGCAACAGTCATTTATGCTGAGAAAAGAGGTGGATACGAATAGCCTACAACAAATGATTTATCACCAATAATGAACCCCACAAAGAATATTATATCGTTTTTGAACAGTACTTGGAGGTGCATGCAATTATTGGCATGTAACCTTATGCAGAACTACACTCAATAATAAACTGCCATTTCAAAGTTTGTTTGTTTGTTTCATTTGCATATTAATATAACATTATGTAAAACATTAGCTAACAACAATTGACGAGTAGGCTAAGTTATAACTTTAGTCATCAGGTCTCGAATGACTAAGTTTGCTAATCATAAAAACCTGACATATCCTATGAATTTATGAACTTGCCTGGTTTTGTTGGTTGTTGAGCCTTTCTATCCTAAATGTTAGGCTAAGGCTAAGTCACGACCCGCCACATTTTAAAGAAAATTGAGACTGTAAACAATACACGAGACGTGTGACAGCTAGCTAGGTGTCTGACAGTGAGGAAATGGCTAGCATCAATTACTTTGGAAGCCTAGGTAGCGCGGACTCCGCCGATTATATTAAGAAATGAACTCTCAGTAATGGTGAGACATTGCTTTTCTGCCCCCTAGTTGCGCGCGCATCTCTGCGATGACGTTGTTTTTTTTAAATGCTCACGTTCTGAGAATATTATGAAAGATAACTTTGAACATCACTGGAAGAATGTTCGTTCACAACTCTACAAGAATCTTGCCAGAACGTTCCCTGTTAGCTGGGCTGGCAAGGATCTTCTTTCTTTTGTGTTGTCTTTCAAATGTCAGGGGAAATAAATCCAATGAGGTTCTGCAGCAGCTAAAAACATTTTGAAATGCCAAGACAGGCACTGCTCTCAATACATTCAACATCCGATGAACTCTTGAAGCACTTGTTTCACTAGCTCTGAGGACGCGATTTGTCACTGGTCAAGCCGAGCGCTTCGGAAGCCACCAAACCAATTTACCTAATGAGAAAGTTACAAATCCTTTGCAAAGCCCCGCTGCCGGACCAAAGCCGGCAGAGAGGAAGGGAGGGACCCCGGGCAATGAGCTGGCAAATCCGCGGCATTGTTTTCATTCCGCTCCGCACATCTTTGGGATCTGCTCGCGGAGCAAGACTTTTAGCTCTCCTCTAAAACCTTTTAAAACTCCCACCCAAGCTCACAATCCTAAGACAATTCCTCCGACCGGCAGACAAGCTCCTTAGGCTAATGGCCATTTTGCCTTGACTCCCAGCGCGGTTTAGCCTCGCGGTAATGCGCGTTATGTTGTTCGGACCGCTGCAGTAAAGCTGACTAGAGAAGTTTCCCGCGTTGAGCAGATATTGACCCTCGTGTGCGAAAGACATGCTGGACTTGGGGATCAACGTCGGAGGGATGAATTTCAAATGTTGTGGCGTGATTTACTCATCTTAACATAATCCGTATTGTTTTTACTTTATTGTATTTTGCTTCCTTGTGTTTGTTTTTCTGCCTCTTGTTTTTCTGGGCTGCTGCAAAACAAGAAGGAATGATGTATCTTGATACCATCACAAAATGTCCTCCTAATAGGAATGCCTGACCGCTGGCCTTTGTTATCAGAGGCCGTACTATGACTTAAGCGTAGGTTTACCAATGACACGAGGTGAATAATGTAAATGGCGATGCTCTGATGGTTGTGTGACGCCCTCATATTCAAAACCATAAACAAAACTACATGAGCTCAATGGCAATATGACTACATTTAAAGGATTAGTTGACTTCAGAATTCAAATTTCCTGATAATTTACTCACCCCCATGTCATCCAAGATGTTCATGTCTTTCTTTCTTCAGTCGAAAAGAAATGAAGGTTTTTGAGGAAAACATTCCAGGATTTTTCTCCATATAGTGGACTTCGGGTTGAAGGTCCAAATGTCAGTTTCAGCTTCAAAGAGCTCTACACGATCCCAGACGAGGAATAAGAGTCTTATCTAGAAAAACCATCTCTCATTTTCCAAAAAAAAAATTATATACTTTTTAACCACAAATGCTCGTCTTGCACTGCTCTGTGATGCGCCACGTGTTACATAATCATGTTGTAAAAAATATTGTTGTTTTACCTTTTTTTGTAAAGGGTGTTTGACTTAGTCTTTGGATGTTCGCTTTGTAAACACTGGATCAGTGCTTCCGCCTACATCACGCGTGACCTTTCCAATGTGATTACGTCATGCGTGGTGAAAATGTCCGATGGTTTCTCTAGATAAGACTCTTATTCCTCGTCTGGGATCGTGTAGAGCTCTTTGAAGCTGAAACTGACATTTGGACCCGTTGAACCCCAGTGAAGTCCACTATATGGAGAAAAATCCTGGAATGTTTTCCTCAAAAACCTTCATTTTCCTTTCAACTGAAGAAAGAAAGACATGAACATCTTGGATGACATGGGGGTGAGTAAATTATCATTAACATGGTTTGACTACTATGTGTTTTGTGATGTGAATTATTGGCTGCCGAGAGCCTGAAAACATTGAAATTCAAGAGACGTTTAGAAGCCAAAATTGTCACATTTTATTGACTTTTGTTTTTTGCAATAAACGATTGTGTTGGATCACCTCTTGGATGTCCAGCGTAAAATTCCTAAAGCAAAACCTGCCACTGTCTCTATAAAACAGAAGAAACGATGGTCTGTTGTGACAGTTTCTTTCCACTTGTTGCGTACTCTGATTTGCTGGGGTGTCATGAATCCCAGCTGTCTGTGTTTATATGGGATTTGACCAAGGACGCTTCTCAAATCAAAGGCTGCATCCTAGTAAGGCTGCATATCACAGCTGCATGTCACCAAGTGCCGCTGAAGGCAATTTTAAGGCAGCATTCATTTGCATCCTTCATTTAGCTTAAAGGATGCATCATGTGTACCTTTCACGTCCTTTAGTCTCCCACAATCCTTTGCACGCATTCAAATTCATGAAAAAGGACTGACAGAAAACCAGTAGCCTTCTATTTGAGAAACAACCCAAGTCAATTGAAGCCAAAACATTTCGATCGCCCCCTGGTGGCTGGCTGTAGTATAAACCCCGCCCTCTCTGTGTAATCGAATGGGACACGTGTCAAACAAAAAAATCCAATTACACTTCAAATAATTTTTTCCTGAAGATGGTTTCGGTTGCTGACATATGTTCAAGTATCCAATAAGTTTGGTTTTAGTTAGTCATTGGATGCTTGGGTGTTACGTCATGATTGACAGCTGTATTTGCAATTGAGTCTGTGTGGGCGGGGCCTCAATACCACGGCTCCACCTCACAACCACTACTGCGCAGACTCGGGCTCCGAATGAAGTAATCGACAAAGACCATTTCTGAGATATTTTGGCTTAATTTTTCCTCAGTGGAAGTTAGCGGAAACTTTTTTTTTTTTTTTTTTTACAGTCTTGACCAGGTTTAGTTTAACTCCGTCCCCTCTCTTTGCAGAACACTTGATGCTTTATTTATTGCCTTTTTTCCCTATCACATAGCAATATCAATTTGAACAAATTCTCCCATCTCAATTTTAGTAATCATCATATAGGCTAGTTATCATTTGAAAGCTTAAAAGCACAATATGTAATTTTTTCGCTGCTAGCGGTTGTCTATTCAAAACAAAGGCGTAGCTTGATGACGCGGAGATTGAGCATGGAATCATGGGAGATGTTGTCTTCACCTCACAGCTGGAATAATGTAACTACACAAGGCAACAACTTACATATTTAGCAGGCTCCTCCCCCCAGTGGGTGGTGTCATGTTTCACATTTTACAAAATTTACTGCACTATTTTATAATTAAATCTTTTTCTGAACCTGACAAAGAAAAAGCCATTAAAAAGGGCTGAGATTCGGGGTTTCATATTTGGCCACTGTTTTGTGATGCATTTCTGTCCGATTTGGTAGAAAACTAAAATTGAATGTGGAGGAATTTAAATGTGACAAGATGATTGACAGTTTAAATGGTGATAGGATCCACGTAACTAAGCGACAAAGCTGTCCGTTAAAGACGCAATTATGACGAAGCAGTATGATCCAAAGCTTGACTACTATTCTGCCACACATTCAAAAGTATGTACTTTTTCTTCACAAAAAGAGTACATACTTTTAGGGCGTAGTATAAGTAGGTGGGACGCAGCAAAACAGTTTTGAAATGTGATTTCATTGAGTTCATCTCTGGGCAACAATGTGCATGTTGGGAAAAACACTTGTTAATGCAAGTGATGCAATCGTGAGTTTAGGAATGAAACCCTAATCCATATAAAGCGTGTGTGTGGAGGACTTCTCTGATCAGGCTTCACGCCATTTAACAGCCATATTAAAAACCGCCACCAAACGTTTTCAGTATAGCTAAATCCCTTTCAAGACAAGAAACACGAGTCTTTTCACCAGTATTCTGTCACGGTAGGCGAGGAAAAGGAGCAGATGATCTCAATCCAGCTTTTTACTTCTACTTATCTAAAAAGTAACAACACTGACAAGACACTACGGAGACCCGGACATGACATGCAGGGGGGAAAAAGTAGGCTAAATCATGCGTACGATTTATAAATCGAGGGAACGAAATAGTAAATAGTGCACACGATTAAATTTTTTTTCTTGCATGTCATGTGCGGGGCTCCATAAGAAACTGCAGGTTCTTTCGAAACGCATAAAACATTTAGAAATTTCAGTGGTTCACCATTAGGGGGCGATGATCTCTGCGAACCTATGAAAGTGTATGCTTTTTAAAAAGTTTTATGAATCTGTAGACATTTTTAATGACACATTTGTATAATAAAAGCTATTAGTTTTAGTTAACTAATAGTTTCTGATTAGCCAAGCTCTCCATAAAACAAGCCCTACATTTAAATAATAATAATAAACATGTTATAGACACTTCATATTTAATGGTACTAGATGATACACTTTCATTAAAACATTTGGTTTGTAAAATAATTTTTAATGCAAGTTTTTTTTATTGCATTCACACAGTTTTGGCCAGCATTGGTCATTTCAACTGCTTCGAAACAGTGACTGTTTTAACTGAAAATCTTTGTTTTTCCCATCAAGAAACAAAACACAGGAGAAATGCAAACACAACAGCTTTGTGCTTTTAAAAAAGACAATCCCAGCAGACAAGACGCCAAGCAATCCAAGGGCACTAAATATACAGGATAACGAAAAACTCAACAAGACACAGGTGAACAACATAATCAGTAACCAAGCTAAATCAACACCTTAGATTTTCATATGTTAAAATTTACACTGAAAAAAAGTTGGTTATCCATGATCAGTAAGCCTGTCTGAGATAGATTTATTCCTAAAATTAGACACGTCACAGATGTATCATTAAAAACAAAAGGACCTTGAGATTGTAGGTATTTTATTGGCATGTCTTGCTTTAGGCTACCTGTTAAGAAGAACAGATGCTGAAGAGAGGCCGACTGCTGCTCCACTGGGATATGGTTACCGCCATTACCATGGCAGCAGGTTTGCCATCACAAAAGTAACCTTCTGACAAACTCAGGTTTCAGCAGATGGAGCCAAATCAGCACAGCTACATCTCCAACTGACCAATAATCCTGTCAGCTCATCTGTGCTAGTTTCACTGTCAGTGTTGTTATGGTTTATTAAAACTATTTATATATATAATTTTTGTTTCTTAAACAAAAAAGGGGCAACATTTCTGAAATTACCAAAATGGAAATAAAATTAGTCAAAACTATATAGACATAACTAAAAATGTAACTAAAATTCAAAACAGGAAATATAAAATTAAAAAGTATAATTCGAAATTGAAGGGAAAACTATAATAGTATCTCAATGATTCTAAAATAAAAAATTAATAAAAATTGTTTTAAGTAACTGAAATAAAGCTAAAATGAAAATCAAGTTTTAATGTTGTTTATATGTTTATGTGGTGTTTTTAATATGCTTTAACACAAACCATGTGCAAATTCATGTCAAACACACTATTGCTGAGTATTTTCTCCTTAAAACTGCAGTGAACCAAATCACTGGTGTTTCTGAAGTTATTGTAACCAATCACTGATTGTCAGCTATTGGATGTCTGAACTGGTGTGAGTGAGTGGAGGCGGGACTAATTTGCATATTCATAGAATCTCGTATACTAAATGAGGCAAGGGTGTAGAGTTACATTCAATCTATTTTTTTTTTTTTTTTCAAGGATAAAACGTTTAAATATGTCATTTTGGTGATTAAAGATGAGTTTTAAGGGATAAAATTATTGACTACAGGGGGACTTTAAATATAAATATTAGATGATAAACTTCAGCTTAAAAATGTTAACAACATTTTTTTCCTTTGGGAAATCATACATTATTGGCTACCGCTGCATGTTTTTAACACAAAAAAAAACAAAGATGTGCCACACAAACCTGTGCTTGTCAAGCACAGAATCACCTTCATGGCCAGAGTTGGGCTGAGCTCAGGCTGTTTTCTCTTGGCCTACTTTGAGCTGAGGTGGATCAGGGTCAGGATTATACCACAGACACTTACAGTCTGCCACGGGACGAGGAACACAAACCAGAGTTCAGAGAGGAGCAAAGCACCACTGTTTGTCTTGTGCCTGTCCCATTTCCATAAAGAAACGGCCAGCCTTTTATCCCTTCATGTCAATGGATGATCTGCGCTAAATGCTGGATTATAAGACGGAATTGAATGGGATCTGAGAAATCCACACTCCTCAGGTTTAAGGATGAGCGTGAATTCCTTTGCTACTTTATGTATGTGTCCTTGTTACATATGTTACTTGCTGTAGTTAAATTATGCATAATTATGCATAATTCACTGTGAGTGAATTAATTTAGTAGAAAACAGAGACTGAACTGATTGCGAAAGTTTTCTCGAGACCGTGAGTGACTATGGCGGATTGCTTTCGAAGACCAGACCTGCTCACTTTTGATGGAAATATTGCCAACAATTGGCGAATCTTCGAGTAAGAGTATGACATTTTCATCGCCGCCGCGCACTATGATAAGCCTGCTAAAACAAGGGCGTATATCCTCCTCAATCTCGCAGGGCCAGAAGCCATAGAACGAGAGCGTTCATTTGTGTAAGCAGCGGAGGTGCGTGCACCGGGCGAGAAAGGCGTGATCTTGACTACCGCTGAATCCAGAGTGCCTAAAGAGAAAATTTCGTGAAATATGCAACCCTCAACAAAATAAAACCATGGAGAGGCACAAGTTTCACTCTAGAAACCAGAAACAAGGTGAGACTATTAAGGCATTCATCAGTGATCATTTTGGAGAATTGACTGACTTTTGGAGAACACAAAAACTACCCAAACACTGGGTTGTTACGTCTGACCCAGGATCTGGGTAACACAAAAACTACCCAAACACTGGGTTGTTACGTCTGACCCAGGATATGGGTAACACAAAAACTACCCAAACACTGGGTTGTTACGTCTGACCCAGGATCTGGGTAACACAAAAACTACCCAAACACTGGGTTGTTACGTCTGACCCAGGATATGGGTAACACAAAAACTACCCAAACACTGGGTTGTTACGTCTGACCCAGGATATGGGTAACACAAAAACTACCCAAACACTGGGTTGTTACGTCTGACCCAGGATCTGGGTAACACAAAAACTACCCAAACACTGGGTTGTTACGTCTGACCCAGGATATGGGTAACACAAAAACTACCCAAACACTGGGTTGTTACGTCTGACCCAGGATCTGGGTAACACAAAAACTACCCAAACACTGGGTTGTTACGTCTGACCCAGGATCTGGGTAACACAAAAACTACCCAAACACTGGGTTGTTACGTCTGACCCAGGATATGGGTAACACAAAAACTACCCAAACACTGGGTTGTTACGTCTGATCCAGGATCTGGGTAACACAAAAACTACCCAAACACTGGGTTGTTACGTCTGACCCAGGATATGGGTAACACAAAAACTACCCAAACACTGGGTTGTTACGTCTGACCCAGGATATGGGTAACACAAAAACTACCCAAACACTGGGTTGTTACGTCTGACCCAGGATATGGGTAACACAAAAACTACCCAAACACTGGGTTGTTACGTCTGACCCAGGATATGGGTAACACAAAAACTACCCAAACACTGGGTTGTTACGTCTGACCCAGGATCTGGGTAACACAAAAACTACCCAAACACTGGGTTGTTACGTCTGACCCAGGATCTGGGTAACACAAAAACTACCCAAACACTGGGTTGTTACGTCTGACCCAGGATATGGGTAACACAAAAACTACCCAAACACTGGGTTGTTACGTCTGACCCAGGATCTGGGTAACACAAAAACTACCCAAACACTGGGTTGTTACGTCTGACCCAGGATCTGGGTAACACAAAAACTACCCAAACACTGGGTTGTTACGTCTGACCCAGGATCTGGGTAACACAAAAACCACCCAAACACTGGGTTGTTACGTCTGACCCAGGATCTGGGTAACACAAAAACCACCCAAACACTGGGTTGTTACGTCTGACCCAGGATCTGGGTAACACAAAAACCACCCAAACACTGGGTTGTTACGTCTGACCCAGGATCTGGGTAACACAAAAACTACCCAAACACTGGGTTGTTACGTCTGACCCAGGATCTGGGTAACACAAAAACTACCCAAACACTGGGTTGTTACGTCTGACCCAGGATCTGGGTAACACAAAAACTACCCAAACACTGGGTTGTTACGTCTGACCCAGGATCTGGGTAACACAAAAACTACCCAAACACTGGGTTGTTACGTCTGATCCAGGATCTGGGTAACACAAAAACTACCCAAACACTGGGTTGTTACGTCTGATCCAGGATCTGGGTAACACAAAAACTACCCAAACACTGGGTTGTTACGTCTGACCCAGGATATGGGTAACACAAAAACTACCCAAACACTGGGTTGTTACGTCTGATCCAGGATCTGGGTAACACAAAAACTACCCAAACACTGGGTTGTTACGTCTGATCCAGGATATGGGTAACACAAAAACTACCCAAACACTGGGTTGTTACGTCTGACCCAGGATATGGGTAACACAAAAACTACCCAAACACTGGGTTGTTACGTCTGACCCAGGATCTGGGTAACACAAAAACTACCCAAACACTGGGTTGTTACGTCTGACCCAGGATATGGGTAACACAAAAACTACCCAAACACTGGGTTGTTACGTCTGACCCAGGATCTGGGTAACACAAAAACTACCCAAACACTGGGAAAATAACCCAAAAAATGACCTAAAAATCTCAAACTAGGACTATTAAATAACCCAAGATTTTTTAGAGTGTGTGATACAATGAGGCAATGAGATCCAGGCAGTCCAGCAATGATTATGACAGAGATCAAATTTGAATAAGGAATAACAAATTTATTAAGTAAAAATTATAGAGACAAACAAATTATTCAAGTAATTAATAGTTAATAATACAATCTAGAGTACTGTATCTAATAGATGAAAATGAAGAGAAAGAGGGAACAAAATTAAGACATTTGCAGAATGAAATGAGAGGTAGAAGAGAAGAAGCAGAAGCAGCCAGAAGTAGAAGACGCAGAAGAGATGCGAGAAGCGAAAAGAGCAAAGAGAGAGCTAAACTATCAAAGACCCGGTCCGTTTTATACCATAAGCATAGGAAAACTTACATCCCACTCAAACTTATGTTTTGGTCTAATAAGAAAAGGTCAAACAGACTTATCCATTATGTCATATTTGGTGTAATAGCTAGGTAAGAGTGACTGGTCAAATGTCAAAGCATAGATGAAAATAGATACAGAAGGTGTTGTTTTGACACCCTTAAGAGAATATTGCAGATCTTGCATTATCTCATGTCGGCAGAGATGGAAACAGACATATTTTCATACAAAGGTCCATCAAGTTTCAGCTAATTCTGAAAACATCATCGCTTCTGCAGTACATGGCAGGCGTCCAATATCTAACCACAAACGTGTCAAAAAAACACTGTCACACTGGAACACTTGAACAACAATTGAATATAGCAAGCATACATACTCCTAAAGATATAATAACCATAAAGGAGTACATTAAAGAGTAAATACTTGAAAATATGATGAGGATTAATATATGGAGTAGGAGTACATGAATATATGAAATCAAAAGTGATATTGATAAATCATGAACTATTAATAAAATGCATGAATATGTATATTCACCATTTTGGATCCACCAGTGTGTGATATCATTTAAAGGGAACCCCTGGTGTTAAGACTTGTATGGCTTAATATAACATAAATTATGTCTCTTACTGAAACATGTAGAAAACCCATGAAAGAGATTACATTATTTAAAAAATCCAATGGGTGGCGCCATTTTGTTTAGCTGTCATCTTGCTATTTTTACTGAGAAGTGATGTAAGTCTTCACTGCTTTACTAGCCATAAGAGGAGAAAAGAATGGGAAGTGGACGAATAAAATATCTGTGAATAAAAATATCTGTGATCACATAAAACAGTAGCATCTTCTCAGCATGTTTAACTGTGTGTAATGCATTCAGGTGATCAGACAATTTTAACACGTCAATCATACAACAGTAGTTCGAAATAGCCACAGAGACATGTTTTCATCCTCACTAATTTTGGCTGATCGTGTTTTAAAAGGAACCCGCGGATATGCGTTACTAGATTACCGTTGCACCAAAACATACAGATAAAAAGCCTCAAAGTCATCAGGGCTAAAGTGAAGAGAACAAAGACGCAGTTAGTACGTTTTATTCGTCCACATTCTTTACAACTTCCCATTCTTTTCTCCTCTTATCGCTAGTAAAGCAGTGAAGACTTACATCGCTTCTCTTGTGGCTCATCGACTGAAAATTACACCCAAAAGCTGCACAGTGTGGCATTGTATATTATATTCAGAGTTGTGTTGCGGTAAAAATAGCAACCATTAGACGTCATCGACATGTGCACCTAAACAAAATGGCGCCGCCCATTGTCCAAATCGGCCCATATATGCCATGGATTTCTTAAATAATTTAAATCGTTCATGGGTTTTCTTCTACATATTTCAGTAAGAGACATTTACATTTAGGGATGCTAAGCTCTTGTACTCATAAAAATACCCCTGATACCAAAGACCAATACCTCGCGTGACTTAACTGACAGAATTGTGCACAGAGACACCGGCGGCAGAAGCAGAAACAATGTCAGCCTCAAGAGAGTGGAAATACTTCAAATTAATGATGGCAACACACACATTGCGAACTGCATGCTTTCAATCACAATTTGTTATCGATTAGTGAAGGCGGGATAGGCGGAATCGCGCTGAATGACACAGACCAGAAGCGCGCTCTCTCTCTTTCTTGCGCGCGATTCCAGTTCTCTCAGACAGCGCGCGATCAGTTCTCCTCGCGCCTGAATGGTCAAATGCACACATAGTTGTCAAAATGTCCATCGTGTGGAGTATCTCACGTAAATACAGTCGGTTATGGTTATTTGGGTGAAAACAAGATATGTGTCGTTATCCATGGATTCGATCTTAAAGGGACCGTAGCCTATATTTGTCATTAATGTTAATAAAACAAAATATGTTAAATAAATGTATACATGGTAAATAAACCCACTGTGTCTGAAAAACAAGTTTTTGTTTTTGTTGTAATTTGCGTGTACATTTCTTTTTATATAACAATATAGAAGCCCTTTGAAGGTTATTGGACACTGAAATTTTTGTTCTTTAAGTTTGTGACAAGCACATAAAAATGACTACTTTTTTTTCATTAGAGTAATAATAAAGAAGCTGTCCTACATTCATTAGTCTCACTGTGTTGTGCTTGGAAAACTGCAACATCACCAAAAAAAAAAGAGAGAGAGAGAAATTAATAAATGTTTAGGCATCGGTATCGGCGAGTGCTAGAAAAAAGTATCGGTACTTGTACTCGGTCCTTAAAAAATGCATCCCTATTTATGTTATATTAAGCCATACCAGTCTTAACACCAGGGGTTCCCTTTAATAATGAACGAACATTGAACATTTGTGTTTTTAACTAAATTAAAAAAGATTAATAAATACTGTAACAAATGTACAGATGGTGAAAAATATGAGATGGGTGGGATGTTTTTGTGTTCCCCCGAGAAACTCAAAAGATTTGCGAGCGAATGCAAAAGCACTGAAATATAATTTTCTTTCTCCCATATAATATTCTTTCCATCACCATGTCCCTTTAGGGGCTCCGTACAAATGAATGGCTCATTGCTAGTTCATTTTAGTTAGTTTAGTTTAGTTTGAACGACTTAGTCATGGGTCATGGGTTCAATTCCCAGAGAATGCATTGCTTCAATGAAATGTACATTGCTTTATATGAATGCATAAATGTAATTATCAAGAGTATCTGCTTTAGATGTGTCGCATCTCAAAGACGAGGATATTGAAGTCAGGAGTTTCATCTTTCCCCAGTAGGATAAACAGAAACAGTTAAATGACCCTTGCAGATTCTCACCCCCTGGTTTTGTCTCCTGACCCTCTGCCCTCCCCGTTTGAGCTCCGCGCCGGCCGATCATCCGTGCACCTCCTCCAGGAAAGTGGGTCATGAGTCTGAGACTGTGGGATTATGGGCCGGGAGACGTGTGATTCCTAAATCCTGCCGCCCATGGAAAGAAAAGAAAACACACAACATGTCCCCCTTGACCTAGACCACCTCCCCTTCCCAAAACACGTCCTTTAGTCCGCATGAAAGACATCACTCAATCTCCCATGAAAACAATGAAGGATGTTGTCCGCTCGACTGCGACCTGCATTTACACCTGTGTGATTTGCGGAGTGCTGGATGAATTGTTTTCTAATCAAGCGCGGCTCAGCAATAATGACATATAATAATGACACGGTGATAAATGCGGGCTTTTGAGCGCCTGACCCCTGAGCTCTTCATGGCAGCCCATTTGTCCAAGATGCACTGACACTCAGCATGATTAAGAAGCAGATAAATTACAAATAATAAATACATTAATTTCAGCGCTGATTCGTTACATCCATCATTATATATTAGTTTGCCCTGCTCAGATGACATTGGCTGGATGCTGATGCTGGAGGTTAAAAAGCATTGAATGTATCACATATTATATGCTTTTGCTTTAAAATATGATTTATGTAAAAAGCCTAAACATACTATACGTAAAATGATGAATGATAATGAATTTGGGTAATTTTATGTGTAGGTTGAAATAGGGTTATATTTTGCATTTCTGATTTACTGTGATTTTTACACTTCAGACTAACAAATGGGACTTTATCACATGATAGTCCGGCAGAAACAGTTCATAAAAATGTATACTTGTGATGCGCTGTTCAATCCAGTGTTATTTTAGTGTCATTGATATAATTTTGATTAATGTTTCGCATTAGATTTTACTTTTTGTGCTTTCTGTTTAAAGTTTTAGTGGTTTTGTTGTGTGTTTTTGTCATTTTATTATTCTTTTATATAGTTATTCATAGTTTTAATTGATTTAGTTTTTAGTTATTAGTACTTAAAGAGGACCTATTATGCAAAATTCACTTTTATAAGGTGTTTGAACACAGATGTGTGTGTAAACAACCAGGCTATAATGGTGAAAATCCACCCACTCTTTTTTTTATAATCCCCATAAATCATAAACAGACTCTCCAAATGCACAATTCCAGATTGGAGCAAATCATTTTACGCTGGACTGCTTCACAAACGAGGGTCAATACAACACTGGATTTGCACAAAAGATTAACATGATGGCACATGCTAGTGGATGAGTTGAATCAACTCCACAGCAGCTACATAAATTTATCCACTAACCATTCAGAAACATCTAAAAGTTGTAACTTCTTCCTGAGTCTCTCCATCAGTGTCGACTCCGGTTTGAACAATGTAAGGCTGAACACTTTCGTCATTTTGGCTGCGTGAGATTCTCCAGCTTTGTTGTTGTTGAGCGACCGAAGCGCGAGCTGTTAAAGCTCCGCCCTCTTCTGGAAAGGGAGCGGGAGCAGCAGCTCATTTGCATTTAAAGGGACACATACAATAATGGTGTGTTTTTGCTCACACCCAAATAGAGGCAAATTTGACAAGCTATAATAAATGATCTGTGGGGTATTTTGAGCTGAAACTTCACAGACACATTCTGGGGACACCAGAGACTTATATTACATCTCGTGAATAGGCCATAATAGGCCCCCTTTTAAACTTTTTTTATATTTTATTGCAGTTAACATTTAATTTTGTTTCAAGTATCAAAACATTTTTTTATGGTTTTAGATGTAGTTAACGAGAATATTCCTCTTTTAGTCCCACTTTACCTTGATCTTAGAGAATACAGAATAGGTTGAAATGTAGTTGACATCCAGATATTTTACCCAGAAATCAAAAGATTGTTTTCAATTGACATTATTTTTGTGATATTTAAGAAAATTACCCCACTGCCCCCTACTAATTTTAATTAACACTGATTTAAATAAACATCAGTGCATACAGTAATAAGAATTTCATAATATGAAAGTAAACATCCAGAAGAGAATATGCTGAATTGCCATGAAAATAATTGTAATGGCTCTAAAAATAGTCTTAATTTTCTCTATGCGTTCTGATTTCTTTTTGAAAAATAAAGAGTGAAACATTAGTCACACAAACAGCAAAATAGTAAGATTGACTTTTAACATTCACTGTTTGTTTTCTGCAGGTAAGTGATCAGACCACCTAGACTGAGCAGGTCAGCAGAAGGATGTGTTAACTTCTCCTAAGGGCTTTGAACTTTGACCTCTCATAATGTGTCTGACCTGATGTGCGTTGTCTTTGCTCTTTTAGACAAACCTCTCAAAATAAAGAAAAGGGTCTTAAGGGTCACTCAAAGAGGCAAGAAATATGAGGCAGTTGCACGGAGGAATAAAAAGACCTGCCGAGAGCACAGAGATTCCTCAAGGATGGACAGTTGTCGCTTAGTATTGTTGGAGGATGAAGCAAGCGACACATGCTGGGCTGTAAATGTGTCGGGTCATGAGCTAAAGGCCATTGTTCTTGGAGGGCGTTCTGCCTTTTGTGCCATTATGTGCTTCAGCATTAGCATCTCAATATTAGGAGGTTGATGCAGGAGAAGTGCAGTCACCCTCTGAACCGTTCAAATCAGACACCTACCAGTTTGTCAAGAGTCTGTAAATAAAGGTCAGGGTTTGATGTTAGCGTTGTGATGTTCTTTTGCACATAATCGTGTCAATGCTTTGTTTTTATGTATGCCATGCGTTAGTTTTTCCTTTGCATATTTCGCGTTCACATGGATCTGCGAAAACTATTAAAACCGCTATATTATTCATGCCAGGCCAGTAGTTGGCGATGTTGCTTTGTAAAGAAACACTACTGAACAGGTAATGCACGTGACGTCACTGTTTTCACAAATTAGTGTTTTTTACATGGAGACGATAGTGGAATCATTTTCAAAAAAGTGCACCTTGAATCCTGTTTTCAAACCTCAAATCCCAAAATCCAGTAAATAAATGGGCGTTTTTAGTTGAAGATAGTGATTTTATCGATTACTTTTTGCCGCCCTAGTAAGGTTTAACACCGTTACTGACAATCCTCATTTTGGCTGCGTGAGATTCTCCAGCTTTGTTGTTGTTGAGCAACCGAAGCGCGAGCTGTTAAAGCTCCGCCCTCTTCTGGAAAAGAGGGCCGGGAGCAGTAGCTCATTTGCATTTAAAGGGACACACACAAAAACGTCATTTTCAGTTTTTAGTTGAAAATAGTGTCTGATTAATGTCTCTTCTGCTCACTGAGGCTGAATTTATGTGATGAAAATACAATAAAATCAGTAAAAATTGTGAAATATTTTTATAATTTAAAATAGCTGTTTTCTATGTGAATATTTGTTAAACTGTAATTTATATCCAGTGATCAAAGCTGAATTTTCAGCATCATTACTCCAGTCTTCAGTGTCACATGATCCTTCAGAAATCACTCTAAAATGCTGATTTGCTGCTCAAAAAACATTTCTGATTATTATTAGTGTTGAAAACAGTTCTGTGGAAACTGTGATACATTGTATTTTTTGATGAATAGAAAGACGAACAGCATTTATTTCGAATAGAATCTTTTGTGACATTATAAATGTCTTTGCTGTCACTTTTGATCAATTTAATGTGTCCTCACTGAATAAAGGCATTAATTTCTTTTAAAAAAGAAAGTCTATGCTTAACCAACAAAACAAAAGCATATGCAAAGACCAGACGCAAAAACCACTTTGACACAAATAAACGATTAAACACATCGGTGATCAGTGACTGAACCAGTATCACTATCTCCGCTGACTCGGTTTAACGGGGTTGTGCAGCACAGCTAATCACATTCAGACAGTTACAGTAGGACACTAGCGAACAAAAGGCTCAATGGTGTCGCCCGTCCAGACCCGCCGCGGCCCGCTGACCCTCTGAATGGTCAGCGCACTCTGGACGGCAGTTGGGCGGTCAGGACCAAGCAGAGGAGAGCGGTTGGACAGTTTCGCCAGCTGCTCGGGAAGCCAATGAAACCTGCCAGATGGACACACTTTCAGAACAATGAGAGTTTACTGCACTAGCGGCTAGCCAGACACTCATCCGAGGGCCGGACGGGCCAACGAAGCCTTGACGTGAAGACAAACGTCCTGCTCGGACTGGGACGCATCTCTCTCGAAGCCACTTTGTGGCTGTGAAGTAAGAAAGTAACTTCTGAAATAACGCAGTCTTCCAAACCTGCTCAAAGACTCCCAGACTACTTGGTGTTCCTGCAGACGGCAACAGGCTGAGTGTCCTGGGATCACGGCTACATTGAGTAACCAAGCCTGTTTAATGAGGCGTGTGATTGGTGCCCTCCTTCCCTGCGCAAGACACTCCATTCAGAGGCGTGATTGATTATGACAGACGCACAATGGAGAGCTAGTGTCAGGACCAGTGCGCTCAACCTCTGACCAGCGAACGACACCACACGACACACATCCACCTGTTTACATGCTTCTGAATGCATGCATATGCATACGTGAAGATGACGTGTGAAATGCACTAACACTTTACAATAAGGTCTCGTTTGTTAACATTATTTAGTGCATGAACTAACAATGAGCGGTATATTTTTAGAGCATCTGTTAACACAACTTTTGACCTTAAAAATCTTTTAGTAAATGCTGACATTAACGTTAACTAAGATTAAATAAGTATTGTTCATTCAACTACTAACGTAGAAAATGAAACCGAACACACTTTAGCTTAGGGTCCAATTCTAACTATTATCTAACTATTAACTTTTGACTTTTGCCTAAAAAATTACTGCTTATTAATAGTTAGCAAGGTAGTTGTTATGTTTAGGTATTGGGTGGATTAAGGGATGTAGAATAAGGCATTAATATGTGCTTAATAAATACTAATAAACAGCCAATATCCTAGTAATATGCATGCTAATAAGCAACTAGTTAAAGGATTAGTTGACAATTTCCTGATAATTTACTCATCCCCATGTCATTTCTTTCTTCAGTTGAAAGGAAATTAAGGTTTTTGAGGAAAATATTCCAGGATTTTTCTCCATATAGTGGACTTCACTGGGGTTCAACGGGTTCAAATGTCAGTTTCAGCTTCAAAGAGCTCTACACGATCCCAGACAAGGAGTAAGAGTCTTATCTAGAGAAACCATCGGCCATTTTCTAAAAAAAATAAGTATCATCCGATCAGTATCATTCAAAACCATCCGACATTGTTGTTTTACCTTTTTTCTGTAAAGGCCGTTTTGCATGTTCGCTTTGTAGACACTGGATCGGTCCGCCTACATCACGCGTGACCTTTCCAACATGATTACGTCATGCGTGGTGCATCGCCGAGCAGTGCAAGACGAGCATTTGTGGTTAAAAAGTATATAATTTTTTTTTTTTTTTTTCTAGATAAGACTCTTATTCCTCGTCTGGGATCGTGTAGAGCTCTTTGAAGCTGAAACTGACATTTGGACCCGTTGAACCCCAGTGAAGTCCACTATATGGAGAAACATCCTGGAATGTTTTCCTCAAAAACCTTCATTTCCTTTCAACTGAAGAAAGAAAGACATGAACATCTTGGAAGTGAAGAGTAAACAAAATGGATGACGTTTGTGTGCTTTATTGCTTGACAGACACCACATATATTGACATTGCATATTATCCTCTTATGCTCTCATTAATATTTTCTTCTCTTACTCCAGCTATGTACCAAACGCAATGCTAGCTTATGTTTCGCTGCACAGTATATCCTACTTAAAAAAGAAGGAGTAGTTTGTGAATAATGCATCGTTATGAAACAATGTCAAACAGGTACGTGTTGCATGTTTTAATTCAGCAAGTAGTAAGAATGCTTATTTCACTCTTTGTACAATTTTGTGAGATATTAATGAGATATTAAAGCATCGTGCCTGATATTGCTTCATTTGTCACACTGGGAATAAAAGGTCAGATCATTGAGGAATGCAGTGAGCTCTGATTGTGTAATGTTCATTTTTGACATTCTGTGCATACAGACAATTCACACGCTGTGCATGAAATATATATATGCATTTAGCGTCTATATTAGCATCCACATTAACGCATGATATCGTTCTGTTTATTATAAGCGTGCTGCGGTTTTGTCGTCTGTCGCTTTAAAGGCCCACTGAAGCGTCTTGGAACACGCAGCTTTATTCACTGTGTTGACGTCATTTTCAATGAAACAGAAGGACAGGGTGGGATATATCTGGAAGCCCCTCCCCTTTTTTCAAAATAGCCAAAAGATTTCGCCTAGATCAGCTGAGTATACTCAGTTATAGTATTCCCCTTTAGAAAACTTTTAGCACGTTTTTACTATTACAGCTCTCAAGGTTAACTAATTGTTAAAAGTGTTGATTATAGTATTATATTTAGATGGTGGCATGAAAGGTTGCAGTGATGATCATTGTAGTCGATCAGACATGTTGTTGAGCGCATGAAAGCCGTGATCTTGTCGTTGCAACAATTTCTGCACACTAACGAATGCTTTCATCATAACTAACAGTGCAAACTCGATGTAAGTAAGAGATTCGTTGAATTTGTTGGCGCGAGTCCAGAACACTCACGCTGTTTGATTGACAGCTCCAGCGATCGTAAAGGGAGCGTTCTTTGATCGCTTTCTATATATAATTTAATCACAGTATAAATAACAGATTATTTTCATCCTACTAAGAGAAACAAGGTGAAGTTGAGCGTTTAGTCACTGGTTTGATTTACTGACACACAGACAAAGATCATCTGACTGTACATGAATCATTAATATCAGAATGAACACAGTTACTCACACATTGTTGCATTACTGTCGAGTCCATATCGTAAAAGTCTGTTTGCAAAGCCTGCGCTGAAATGTTATTTTTAGTCCTGTATCGCTCTTCTCTCCTCATCTCATGAACACGTCAGTGGGCGGGGCTAACATTGCAATTATGAAGTAGGCGTTGATTTCTTCTGTGGAGGCGGAGTTTCACCTATAGATAGGTACATTCCAGGATCAGTTGTTCACTGGTCCTGGTGTCAATAAAAGCTTTTATTGGACTGACAAGGAAGTTTTCAGTTCTGAAACTTACAGGATATTGTTACAGTACGATAAACTCTTGTATATCAAAAGCTCAAGGAATAGTTGATTTCTCAATTCATGACCCCTTTAACATAAGCAAGCTCTGGTTTAACCTTGAAAGCATGTGCATGGCTCAGTATATAATCAGATATTTTCTGGGGAATGTTCTGTTTTGTTTTCTCCACTGCTGCCGGCAGCTCTTACCGTCACCATGTTACTGCGCATGCGCTGTTCCTCTAGCATGCTGTAAATTCATAACAAGCCTGCAATCAATATCCGCATGCAGTAATGCGCCGCTTACGTATGCAAAGAAGCTCCGCGCCTCACTTTGAATTTACAGAGCAAATCAGGCTTTTCTTAGCGAACTCGTTAATCTTGTTTAGGATGTTTAGAGCACATATACATTAGCCAAGTAAAGGAATGGAAATCATCATATTTCAAATGTGCCTTTCAATGCACACAGGTCATCGTTACAGATTGTTAACTTGATTTGTGGCCTGTGTTTCAGTGCACCTGCTTTATGTTTTATATCAAGCATATTTATTTTCAACACTATGATATGATGATGCATTTCAAAATATTAGCAGATTTAAAATAGGCTGGATGCAATTTAGGACTTACAACAACACTTACAGATGAGAGCGTGTGTGTTACGAAGGATTTCCATTTTTGTGCATGCAAATGGGTTTAGTTTATATTGCTCGTAAACCCAGCACATCTGAATAACTGTGTAGGAAAGAAACTTGCAAATCACACTGCCACCGAATTCCCTGCCTGGCTTTTACTATACAGAGTGGATGGCATTCGTTTATTCAGAATATGATGCATCCGCTTTCATCTGATCCCTGTTTCTCCAGACAACTCTATCAAAGAGATGTATGCGCAGACCATTGATGTTCATAGCCCTTAAATGCACAATCATTTAAAAAAGCTGGACATTGCACTCCAGAATGATATATAGTTTTGATCTGCTGTGTCCTCCTCACAACACAAGGAGTTTCAAGTGTTCAAGAGCTGCGAGGATGTGCCGTTCCCTGCCTGTGTGCGAT
>CM074434.1:1725887-1750887 GCA_037101425.1 Elopichthys bambusa
GCTGCCGCTGCTCGGTGTGTTCACGCCTCCAGGAACTCCTTCAGCACCGCGGACAGAGACTCATAAACACACATACACGCGCGCGCGCGCAGAGCTCCGGCGCTTTGTGATGCTAAACAACTGCAGGTCATCAGGATTCCTCCTCCCTCAGACCTCCAGAACAACACAACGATCCAGTCGAGACATTTGAAAAGTTGTAGAGCACACAGAAACACCGAGGAACCGTGTCGTTTTCTATGCATTATTTTGACCGCTCATTCCTCTCTCTCCTTTCATTCAAATATTCGATTTTCCTTTACCATAATTATTGTGGGTCTCCTGTTAGTGTATTTGTGCCAGAATGTTGTTAGAACATCCAGGATCAAGTTGTCAAAATGCTGGAAATTACACCAGATACAGCTCGAGTCAAGGTAAGAGAGCTATACTTTATTTCCTTCGCGCTATTTAACATGGACAATGTTTGGAAAATTGACAGTGTAATACCGTGGTAAAAACACAACAGCTTCACAGCCGGTAGCGTGTCGTTATGTTGGCCTGTTCGAGTGGAAATTGTTACTGCAAATGTCCGTGTTTTTATATGCACTGATAATAATTTAACTTTACAATTACAGCCTAATGTCATTATATGCACTCTTTTTTTTTTTTTAGTTCTCATTAACAATTCTTAGAACTATTTTTTCTTGCAAAAAAAATATTTTTCCACAATAAAGAACCTTCCGTGCAGTGAAAAGATTCCAAGGATTCTTCATGGAACCTTTTTTTAAGAGTGAAGACCCTCAAATGACTTTTAATTTCTTTCTTATTTATTATACTTATTAATTTCTTATTTTCAACACGCCCGAAACCATGATCTGAAGAGCTAATAACTTCACACCAAACACTTTTTAATTCACTATCTTTTTTTAACTTTCATAAGTTGCCTTTTTCGACTGTTAACATTCGTCTGTCGGACGCCGTATGAATATGTAATGAGCAACATTGTTAGCGCGTGGAACAGATGTTAAGCGCGTGCTGTCACGGTTGCCATGAGAGACCCACGAGTGGACCGGAGCTCCATCCACGCGCCCTTTAAACAGCCCGACAGGTATCGGGTTCCCCTCAACAGGTGCAGCACCTGAACCACCGAGACCCTGCTTGAGTTTAATTCAATTATGGCTGATCGTGTTTGTGTGTTTTGTGAACGCATTCTGTTCATTTGAGCCGTAAATATCCTCACGTCGTGTGGTGAGGTTTTCTTTGATAAAGTTATGTGAATAATTATTAATTACTAACAACGCGTGGCTTAAGTACTGCAAATTAATTCCAGTTCATTAGCCCATATTACTCGCTTTAAAACGATCAACCATTTTAAAACATTTTTTTAAAAAATGGAGCCAAAATGGTTGACAAAAAAATGCGCTTTTTTTTTTCCTCGCCAGATTTTGCTACATCAAAGGTCAATATGACATAAAAACGATAAAGCTGAAAGTAAGCAGCACCTTTCACCGACACGTGCTTCATAAAGTCAGAAAATCCAGGCAAATGTGGCATTGATTTTGAGTTTATCATGTGTCGGGCCGCAGCGGCACTAAAGCTGATTTCCCAGGGCACAGCAGATCAGTGTCAATAAAATTCATCTGGATGTTGATCAGCTCGATCAGTATTTCACACAACTGTCTTTTCTTTCTCCTAAAGCAAACAGTTGTCCGATTCGAATCAATGTAGTGAAATTGGAACGATCTGGATTTAAAAGTTCACAGTTTACGTGCATCTCAAATTCGTTTTTCGCTTTGAAAGAAGTAAAAGCGTTGCGCCGAATTAGAAGCGGATTCATTTGTAGTTCCATATTACATTTTCAACTGGTCGCTGTAATAAATTAATTCCTTTTGCATTTGAATTTTGCCTTTATTAAGCTTATTTAATAAACTAAATAAGATTCATTGACCGCCACAAGTACACTGTAAAAAATAATTGTTGGTTTAACTAAAAAAAAAAAAAAAAGTGGTCGACTTAAAAATTTGGAGTTCATTGAAACTAAAAAATTTGAGTTAATGCAATGAAGGCGATTGATTTAATCAACAGAAACTCAAAATAGTATGTTATCTGAACCACATGAATTATCTAAGTTGATTTGACAAAAGAAAAAAATGGTAAAAATATTGTATTACAGTGAAAAATAATAATAATGCATAGAAGATTTAAATAACGTCGGTTTCATGTGTGTTACTTGAAGAAAATGTCTGTCTCTGCTGAAAATGATTCAGAGACAGGTAATATGTGCCGTTTTTGACCATGCACTCTCACGAGATTTCGATGTACAAAACGTATCAATGTATTTTCTCCTTGGATGCATTGGAAATGTGCTTCTTGCGCGTGCTTCTTCATTAATTGCAGCTGTTTTACACGTGCTACAAGGTGTATTTTGAACACTTCATGTCCATGTGATGGGGAAATACTCTCCACCATTCACAACTAATCATGTGAATAGTTGAATGCATCATAAGACACATTTATGGCATATTGGAAAATTCGACGCGCGAAAGAAGGATTTTGTGCATAATGGAATATTTTAACTCCGTGAGGCTTCTGGTGTTGCTGTTGCTTTGTGGTTTTGTCCAGGTGATGGTCATCTGTTTTATCAGTCACCAGAGTAACGGGGCGGCGTTTCTATCGCGCGTCAAGAGCCACAAGGCGCAGAAACCTAACGCGCGCCATGCATCTGTCTCTGGCACGCGCGCTTCTTCTTCTTCTTCTTCTTCCTCCTCCTCCAGTTCTGCGCTGCATGCAACTCTCAGATAGTTATCATCACATGCATTTGTCGGAATAATGAAAATGGCGCAGAATAAGGCTCGGGATTCGCCGGAGATGCTCTTGGCTTTACTCACGCAGAGAGAGGAGTTACGGAGAGGTACAGCCGACATCAAACTCCTGCTGATTTTCATTTGCAGTTATGCTTTTGATTTGAGCTCAGATCTAGGGAAATATAAAGCACGCCAGATTGATTTGCGCGAGCTGCTGGAGGTATTAACTCTTAACTTTAATAGGTAATTATATCTGATTCAACTACAAAGGATATTTTCTCTGTAAAATTCGCATCTCTCTCTCTCTCTTGTGACGCTTTCCGCGCGGCTCTAATACTGCGGATTAGGAATGATTGTGTGTCGGTGGGATTAAATCTGAAACAGCGGCTCAAAACAACATATGTCTGCTTCAGCAAATCTGACGCGCATGACAGATATTAAGGTGCAAAATCAGTGTTTGATTTGTTCTGTTATCTTGCTGTATTTATGGAAACGAATGTTGAGAGACAATGACAATTTCCCGCCGTTCTGGGTGAAGCTGCAGGAGGACAGAAACTCTTTCAGAAGCGACTATTTGGAGGAGAAACAGTGGAGATTTATAGACTAATCATTAGAGATGCGGCTTGATTGAATAATTGATACTCGCGCACCTGTTCATGACGTGTCCGGTGATGTCAGAGAGGACCTGCACGCGCAAACACACTCGATTCGTGAGATAAAACGCGATGCGGCCTTGATTCTGTAATTGTTCTCGCAAACAACTCGAGTGGGTATTTAAATATTCATCTGAATTTATACAGTGGAAAAGATTTGATCTGAAATTTATGACGATTTTTTTTATTATTATTTATTTATTTATTTTGATGGGCTAATGAAAATCAACAACAATTATTATTATTATTATTAATGCGCTGTATTTATTGCTATTGTTATATTTATTCGAGCTGTTTTTATTTTATGTGCATTATGTACCTGTGCAATGGAAAGGTTGTTGCTTTTAATACATACTTTAGATGTACATCATAAATACTTGAACACAAAGTGAGCGTGTTCTCAGTTTTACGCTGTTAAAGAGAATGATTACTGTAATAAAGAGATCGTCTGTTTACCAGTGGAGTTTACTGTGACCTTGAGTTACAGTGTGATTTATCACGAGACTGAGACTGGAATACTGTATTATGATAATAATAATAATATTAATAATGGGCTACAGTAAATGTCGTATTAGTATTTATTTAAAAGTAATAATAATAATAATACAGTAGGCCTAAACACGGCTTTATTATTACTATTATTCATTTTATTTAATTAATTAATATAACAATAATAATAATAATACATTACGCTGGAATTATTAAGGTTCTAAGTGTCGTTAAATTCCAGCCATTTCTTGTCGTTCTTTGAGTTTATTTTTAATATTAAACAGAATAGTTATAATAATTTCCCAGTGTTTAGAAAGCTTTTTCGTGCATAGAAAACAAAAGGCGCAATAATATCGTGTTGGGAATATTATCGGGGTGAAATTTAATGTTTTACTAAAAAACAGAGCTTTGTTGGAAATGACAAACCCAGTGGTTGGGTTAAATGTTTGCCCAACCTGCTGCACAGTTTTATTCAACTCAACTTTTTAAAAATGACTTAAAATGAACCCAAAATATGTTAGAAATGATACGTTTAATGAATAATTAAGCAAAGCTTTATTAAATTGCTTATTATTTATCTTTTGATTATTATTGTTTGTTATTATTATTACTGATTTTTAATTTCTAACCTATTTTGGGTTCATTTTAAGCAAGAAATACAGTCATTTTTAAACAATAATTGGGTTAAATAAAACTACCCAGCAGGTTGAGCAAACATTTAACCCAACCGCTGGGTTTGTCCATTTTCAACCCAACTTGGCCAGCATTTTTAGAGTGTATATAGCCTACTTTTTTTTTTTTAAAGAAAGGTTCATGACCGCTGTCTTGTTTCCCAGATATCCCAGTTTGCGCGGGCTGTAATCAGCACATCGTGGATCGTTTCATCCTGAAGGTTCTGGATCGACACTGGCACAGCAAATGCCTGAAATGCAGCGACTGTCAGTCTCAGCTGGCCGAAAAATGCTTCAGCCGGGGCGACAGCGTCTACTGCAAAGACGACTTCTTCAAGTGAGTTCCTCACGCTCGAGCTCTTTCCTCACACTTCGGATGGCATCTGATCTGACCAGTGTTTGTCCGCAGGAGGTTCGGCACCAAGTGCGCGGCGTGTCAGCAGGGTATCCCGCCGACACAGGTGGTCCGGAGGGCGCAGGACTTCGTGTATCACCTGCACTGCTTCGCCTGTATCGTGTGTAAGAGGCAGCTGGCCACAGGTGACGAGTATTACCTGATGGAGGACAGTCGACTGGTGTGTAAAGCCGATTACGAGACCGCCAAACAGAGAGGTACATCATCCACATGCTGCATTATTCAGCAGATGAGAAAATCAGAGAAGTTCTGTTTGAGCAAGCACAGTTCTCAAAGTCTTAATTGTTTAACTTCTTTCATTCAATGGCCTCGCATTGATTGGCTGCTTTTAACGCTTAACTTAATCTTGCTGGTCTTGCGCTCGTCCATAAACATCTGACCCGGCTCAGGTAATTGCGAACCCGCCAGCCTCCGGATCGATAAGTGCCAGAGCCGTATAGAGCCGAACACACGCGCTGCAGAGAGAGACGGACACGATCTGCATTCGGGGCAGTTTTCAGCCAGATTCAGCGCTTTAATACTAGACGAATCGGGTAGTGATTTATTTGGAAATGGAGTCTGGGAAGGAGTTGGAGTCATCCATTGAGAAGATGAACTTACACTGAACACCGCTGAATGTGTACTAAATGTTTAATACAGGGGTTTAAGTACTGACATCATAGAATAGAATAGAATAGAATAGACATTTAAAAAATTAAGAGGTTCCATTAGGAGAAGAACCATTCTGGAAAAAAAACTTTTCAATACACAGTTCTTTAAAGAACCATTTTTTATATAATCCGATAATAATTTTCCCACTATTAAAGTGCAATGGAAAAATCTTCTTAAATGTGGAATGGAAAAATGCAATGGAAAAAAATTATTTAAAATTTAAATAAATAAAATAAAAATGTATTTAAATCTTCTATGCATTATTATTATTTTCACTGTAATACAATATTTTTACCATTTTTTTCTTTTGTCAAATCAACTTAGATAATTCATGTGGTTCAGATAACATACTATTTTGAGTTTCTGTTGATTAAATCAATCGCCTTCATTGCATTAACTCAAATTTTTTAGTTTCAATGAACTCAAAATTTTTAAGTGCAATGGAAAAATCGTCTTAATGGAATAAGAGTGTAGAATAGAATAGAATAGAACAGAACACTCTAAAAATGTTGGGTTGAAAATGGACAACCCAGCTGTTGGGTTAAATGTTTGTCCAACCAGCTGGGTAGTTTTATTTAACCCAATTATTGTTTTAAAATGACTATATTTCGTGCTTAAAATGAACCAAAAGTATGTTGGAAATTGAAAAAAAAACAAAAAAAACATGTAATAATATGTTTAATAAATTAACATTTATCAATACGTTTAATGAATAATAATTAAATAATAAACATTTATTAAATTGCTTATTAATAAATGTTCACATTCTGATTATTATTGTTGCCTCTAGTAATTATGTGTCTGATTTTTAATTCCAACATACTTTGGGTTCATTTTAAGCCAGTCATATAGTAATTTTTAAACAATAGTTGAGTTAAATAAAGCAGCAGGTTGAGCAAACATTTAACCCAACCGCTGGGTTTGTCCATTTTCAACCCAACTTGGGTTGTTTTTAACCCAGCATTAGAATAGAATAGATGCTAAAATAGGCATGTGTCTCGAAACAAGAAAAATAAATTCTACTGTCTAATAAGAAATACATTTGTTTCGTCAAATTAAATGATATAAAATGTTAAATGACATTTCTCACATCACAGAGACGGAAGGTTCGTTGTGAATTATTAAGAGACCCTTAAGATGAACATTGAATAACTGCATTCGAAATGTTTAATTCAGGCCCTAATGCCTTCACTTCACCAACGTTCCATTTGGAATATAACACAATAGAATAGAATAGAATAGAATAGAATAGAATAGAATAGAATAGAATAGTGATGTGCAATTAATTAAGGATCTATTTGTACTTGACTTTTGTTCCTAAAAATAATGATTTTCTATTTTTCAACTTACATGAAATACATGTCACCTCACAGAACAGAACAGAATATCATCGTCATGATTTAAGAAGCGTGTTACACCTCAAATACGCCTCGATTCCAGTTAGCATGAAAGGCAATGATTGTAGAATAAGACAAATATGACCTTTTTCTTTCCTTTTTAATATCACAGAGGCGGATTCGACTGCAAAACGACCCCGCACAACAATCACCGCCAAACAGCTGGAGACGCTGAAGAACGCGTACAATAACTCGCCGAAACCCGCGCGACACGTGCGCGAGCAGCTGTCATCAGAGACCGGCCTCGACATGCGGGTGGTGCAGGTAACATCTGCAGTACAGATCATTTCATATTCATTAAAACAGGACTACAACGTGCGGTTGCTTATCAGACCCTGAAAAATAACTTCTAGTCTGATATTAAATCATAGTTTTGAATAAATGTTACCAAACGATGCATATTATTTATTTATTTATTTTAGGTTAGCTGACGATTAAATTGACTGAAATCAGTAACTGTGACTTCACAGGGTGTATATCATTATGTTCCCCTATGCATATTCTCTACTATTATTTCATGTAGAATATTTCGCGCATGATCGATTACGCTTGATAACAGTCTGCATAAATGTATCCAGTATGTCGTCATGCCTTGTATCTGTGTTGATGCTAATTATATGAAGAAAAATAAATCAACATAATAATTTCAGTTTTGTGTTGTTTTATGTCAAAAACCAACAAAAAAAAATCATTTTAAGGCTCAGCTTTTTACTTTACCACAACCTTTTTACAGTGGCTCCTCCGATGTGTTTGTAAGATCAGGCTGGGATGGAGTGAAAACTGACCTATGTTTCTGCGCAGGTCTGGTTTCAAAACAGAAGAGCGAAGGAGAAAAGACTGAAAAAAGACGCAGGCAGACAGAGATGGGGTCAGTATTTCAGAAACATGAAGAGGTCGCGCGGCAGCTCCAAATCAGATAAAGACAGCACTCAGGAGGAGGGCATGGACAGCGACGCTGAAGTCTCTTTCACAGGTGTGTTTGACCCCCCCAAAAAAAACACTATCAGTGCATATTCATCTCTCCAAAGTGTTCATGAATGATTCGAATCAAGTGTTGCAATGTTGAAGCCGGTTCATTTGATTCGAGGCTTTACTGAATCGTTTACTGAAAAGCCTATTTGGAAAATGAATGGGAAAAGTGAGCGTTTGCGTGCCAGTTTTTCAGTGAGACAATTCTGGGGTCTGTCACAAATAGCAAGGGATTCTTAAGATAAATAAATTGTTGCATCATGAATTTCTAACCGTCGTGTTAACCCTTTCTGAGCTCAGATCTGAACTGAACTGGTTGTAATTCAAGAATGTTTTGAAATACAGACCTAAGGTTGGTCTCTTTTTAAAGACACGCAGCAGATTATTTAAGACGTGAAAGCACTTCAAAAAATTGAAATTGTTTACTGTAACTTCATCTGATGACATTATTTAATGCATTAACTAACGTGAACACCAAAGTGCATTAACAAATGTTACAACTTTTGATTTTAATAATGCATTATTAAATGTTGAGATTAACATTAACTAAGATTAATAAATGCTGTAGGCTAGTTATTGCTAATTTAAAGTGTTTATTTTATACAAAATATATATTTTACAAAATAATGTTGCCTCTAAAATTGTATTTAAAAAAAAATGTTCCAAATTTGAAGTTATGTAACACAATGTCCGATTTTAAAACGTCTTTCACATGATGAATTTTGAGTGTTTTAGCTTTCGAATGATACCTAATTTATGAGAATTAGCCTACTAAAATGTGTGATAGGAGAAAAAGAAAAAAAAAAAAGGTTCTACAGTATATAAGGAGGAATGTTTTAAATGACTGCTTTCACGTTTAACAGGTGATTTCAGCGGATATATTCTCCAACTGTTTAATACAATTATTTTTAAGATTTAAAAATAATTAAAACTAAATCCTGTGCCCGATCTCATGAAAGTGCGTATCAATAGCACGATTTTCTGTTTGGCGTGCTATTTATATGCAGAAATTACCATATGATAGGCACGTGTTTGACGTGCATGCACTATTCATGTGCATATGATACGCAATTTTCTGAATATGATACGCACTTTTCGTCGTGCATATGATAAGCAATTTGTTGGTGTACATATAATACGCCTCTACCCCACACCATACACTAATCCTACCCATTGCATATCATATGCATGCAAAAAAAAAATTAGTAATTTTAGCAAATACAAACATAAACTCGTGCTATAGATAACGCAGTACTAGGAGATCGTGTTGAAATCCTAGTGCTGTCAAAATTAGAATGGAAAAACGGATGTTGCGTTATTTGCTAAATATTTTTAAGGTGTTAAACTTGAAAATGTAATTGCATTTGTTAAAAAAAAATATATAACTCAATTAAGCAGCATGCATTTTTCCGTCATCCTTTAGCTAACATTACATGTGATCACGCTCTTATTCATGCAAATGCTTTTAAACCATTCAAGCGCGACAAGACACAAAATGGCGCATCTGTGTGACACACAGGACTCGTGCGCACAGAAAGCCGCTTCAAACAGCAAATACATATCAGATTGTGCTACCAACACTATAATTACATTGTTTTAAGGGTAGGTTTAGGGTAGGGTAGGTAAGGACATCAATAAAGCCTCAAACCACATGAATATGAAGCTGGTAGCACAATCTGAGAGGTAGCATTGTGCTACCTACTGTTTTAATAGAAGTTAAATCGCGCTTGAACAGACAAAAACACACAAAATTATGCCAAAATGACCTTAAACACAGTCTTAAGAGAACACAAATAGTTCTGACACATCATGTGGGGCAGGTCTTAAAGTGACAGCAGCCTAATAAACCATCTAAACCAGTCGGCCATTAATGTTAATCAAATTACAAAAGAAAAAGAAAATCACTCACTGCTCTTAATTGAATAACTTTTTGTAGCTTTAATAAAAATGAATCTGTAATCTAATCTAAATTATGCAGTGAAGTATTTAATAAGTGCTTTGATTCTGGATATTTTCTACCTGTGAAAACATGTTTTAAATATGTTCCTACATTAATTTGGATTTACATTACAATGTAAAATATACTAAAAATTTACAGTATTACTAAATCCATAAAGTACGAATTCGTACGATTTGTCTAAACTCCAGTGACCTGTAGGTTTAGGGGCGGGGTTAGGGGTAGGTAATTCGTACAAATTCATACAATTTTGGCAACATGTACGACTTAGCAAAACTCGTACGAGTGAGGTTATATGAATTCGTACAAATTAGCCACCTCATAAAATACGTACAAATTGCCGTGGGTCGTCTATAGAACCTTTTCTGCTGACAGTAAACAGGTTAACTGCCATAATCCACCGCTCACTTTGATTTCTGCCCTGTTCTGTGCACAGACGAGCCGCCCATGTCTGAGCTGGGTCACTCCAACGGCATTTACAGCAGTCTGAGCGAAAGTTCTCCGGCTCTGAGTCGTCAGGGTGGAGGTCATCCGCCGTTCCCCCTGGAACACGGCGCCATCATCCCCTCGCAGGAGCAGTACCACGACATCCAGGCCAGTAGCCCCTACAGCCTTCCTCAGTCTCCAGGCTCGCTACAGGCTCTTCCCAGACACCAGCCCCTCATCTCCAGCCTGGTCTACCCAGAGTCCGGCCTGCCCATGGTGGCTCAGAGCGGAGGCCAGAACATGACTCGAATGATGGCCGGGGGAAACGGGCCGAGCTCCGATTTGTCCACGGGGAGCAGCGGTGGGTATCCGGACTTCCCCGCCAGCCCCGCGTCCTGGTTGGATGAGGTGGATCATGCCCAATTCTGATGCACATTTGGGAAGAGACTCTTGTATAGACAGTGGCGGTGAATGGGAATTACTCAGTGGATGGCTGAACCTTGAATCTTCTCTATTTTTCTGTAGAGTTGAACATTTGGAAATTGGTTAGCGATGGACCCAAGACTTGAGTCTCGCCAAGGACTTCTGTTTGGTTTTACAAGGACACGACATTGTGAGGAGCTTTTACCACACTAAAGACCCGTTCACACAAAGGACAATAAAAATATAGTTCTAGACAGTTGTTCTAAATATAAAAGAATAGGCGAGTCCACACACACCACAACTGTAACGATAACGGCACAGTGAAACGATATTGTTGGAATCACTTTCAGAGCGATTTTTTTTTTTCAGCTGATGAAGCATGAGAACACCGACAGCCAATCAGAATCAATCCTGCTTTAAAGAGCTCGAGCATTTAAAGCGACAGACGACAAAACTGCAGAATAAACACAACGAATGTGGACGCTAATATTGGTGTGAACAGGCCTTTAGACCATAACTTTTAATTATACAACTTTTTATTTTTTATTATCTTCTCTCCAAATGAGAATCATGGTAGACCAAGATGCTCGTCAGATGAAATTTCCACCAGTCATCATCCATCATTGCTGTTACCGATGTGTATAAATGTGATATCACCAGTTTTGGTCATTGCCAAATGTCTATGTACATTATATAACATTTTATCAATGTGGAGTCTTTATTTTTATACAACCCCCTTGGACAATACGATCACAGAGACATTAGGACTTTGTATGTTTCACAACAGGGATAGACAAGTTGTAGTTGTTGTCTCTTTCTAATTAGTAGGAGTACCTCTATGCATTTGTGTGTTTTCAGACGCGTCTCGTTCATTTCACTCTGTTGGAAACGTTTGGCCTGTATGTGTTATATATGTGGAAAAAAATGTTTTATGTCTTATTTATTCTCTCTGATGATGGTTAAGTGGTTTAATAAATTTGTCAGTGAAATCCTCAAGCAGCCATCGCTTCCTGGCAGAGATCTTTAACACTGTGGTGCTTTTTATTCCTTCATTTGCTAAAAGGATGCAGATTTCTGTGCTGTTTATAGCCGCTCTATTGTTATGCGGCTCTAAAGACGCCGCGGCCATCTGATCCGAGGTTTCTCCAGTAGCTCGTTGGCAGCGAGAGGGTTAGAACGAGCTTGGATATTTATTTCTTTTTTTTCCGAGATTAATCACATTGATCTTATATCAGGGCACAGATAATGGACCCGGATCTGGCTGAGTCGGCGAATTGCCGGTCTGGCTTGTGACCAAAGGCGTATCAAGAGTTCAACGCCTCTTTAGCAGAGAAATTCGATGCGGACGGCACTGCAACATGTCGATTTGGAGATAAGCGTGCCATGTTTGCCCACTTGCCCCAACCGGGGAGAAATATTCAATCCATTAGCATGTCAGGGTTCAGTTTGTTTACTATTTCAAAGTTTGATTCTATTACACAGATGAAATATAGCTGCTGTTTTCTGAGTGGCTATGTGTTTAGTGTAACGCACCCCTTATCTAATAACATTGAACTTTTTAAGGGTAAATTATGGAAGCCCATTTCCGCCACATAAGGGGGAAAAAAAAAAATCGAAATGATGACATAAGCCTTCTAGATCGGAATTATGACATAAAAAGTCGAAATTGTTAGGCCACTTAATTTAGACTTTTTCCTCATAATTCTGACATTTCTACTATACCAGATAGTTATGCCGTCATGTCGAAGGTTTTAATTTGATTTTAACAAGGTTTTAATTTACCTGATGGGAGCTAGCTATTCATTAGCATGTCTGTTAAACTTGATGGCGGTTCCTCAGACAGTATGTAACTTGTCATCTGGAAAATTTTCAGTTTTTACCTCAGCTGTAAATTCCATGTCACATGATCTCTGTAGCAGTTCTAAAAGTGTTGAGACTGATGAAATATTTATAGGTAGGCCTACACAATGTTTTGTTTTGTTTTTGTCAATATTAATGTGTCAATACAGCATCAATCTTTCCAAAATGTGTTTTTGTCTTACCCTGATTCACTTCGGAAAGCCTGTTATATACGTTTTTATATTTTAGACCTGTCGGTGTGGTTTAAGCGGGAAATTGCTTATACGTCACTGGTGTCTCCTCATATCAGTACATAGAGAAAAGTTTCTCCAGCTACTTTGACACGTGTCTGGTGGCAGAAGTTAGTTGTCACAAGGAGCGAGAACATGGAGCCGCTAAATCTCCAACTTCCGGTTTTAAACAAACACAGAACAAAGGAGATACTGGCGGGAATGCGACAGAGCTCACAATGAAACAAATCAAAATTAGTTTGGCTTTTCAGAGATGGCCAGAACTGAGAAAAATGTTGTAAAAGCGATGCAAAGATTATGGTGTTTTTATTACTCAACAGGAGAGTAATGTGTTGTATTGAACAGATAAATTGCCATATATAGCTCTCTAACAGAATTGTGCTGTGCTGGAATTTATATCCAAAGAAGTACCATGTCTATTAATTGGTAAAATTCCAGTGAAACAGGAATATACCATAAAACAAATGCATTCTGGGTAATATTTGGCATTTTAAGAAAAGAGGCCTATATGCTACTTTCTCGAAACGACAACTAGTATTACCCAGAATGCATTGTAATATACAGCATGCATTGTAATATAAAGAAGTAATATACTGTAAAAACAATGCATTCTGAGTAACATTTGTCGTTTTAGAGAAAGTAGCTACTTTCTCGAAAACAAATACTATCACCCAGAATTTTTACAGTATATTACTGTTTCAATGGAAAATGGTATTTTACTGTGTAAATTTGTTTTTGTTTTTTACAGTTATTTTAATGCTGTTTTTACATCCATTTTATTCTCACTGACTCCCAAAGTTGTATGAAAAGGAACTTCCCAAAAGGACATTGTGGAGAACGAAATGTTTTGTTCTAAAAACGTTTTGCTAGTTAAGTTTATGACAACGTTAATTAGGGTATGAATTAAATTATGAAAATGTTGTTTCTGAATGTTCTCTGAATCATTCTCCACACATTATGGGAATGTTACTTTTGAATGTTCTCTGAACGTTCTGAAACAAGTAGTAACATTTAAAAAAAATGTTAGATGAATGTCCAACTAAAACATTTAAGATCCCACATCCCACGAACGATGTATAAATAATGTTTTTTTTGTGTGTGCTAATGAAATTGAAATTCTCCTCTAGTCTGGTCAAAGTTACAACAGACTGAAACGACTCTGTCCGAAGTCTTTCTTTTCACCGTGGAAACTCTCAAGCCTCTAAATAAGATTGACTGGGCTTCTGTCATTCGCTTTAGCTTTAATTGTGATCCAGGTAACTTGAGGCATGTGGGAGTCAGCACAACCCAGAGAGACAATGAAATGTAAAAGCAAAGCTAATCTGAGCTCTGGTCGGTTTCCACCAGCAGCTCCAACGGATTTGTTAGTGAAACGGTTGTTCACACTGATTAGGCAGTTTTAAGACGGGTTTTCTCTTTTCCTCTCACCTCAGATGCTGCAGTGACAGGTGTGCGAGCGAGACGTGACAAAGCACAGATTACACACGCAGATGTCCGCTGTGTGAACCGTACCGAGTTAACCAGGAGAGAGATTACCCTTCCCACACTCAGATTAACACAGGTGGATTTGTGTATGGGTGTTTTCCCAGCACTAATGCAAAGTGAATTTCCTGAAGTGTTTTTGTGTGTGGCCTGTTGCATCTCACCCATGAATTCATGTGCACGCTTTGTGTTTTTGCTTCAGCTTTAAGAACACTAGCAGGCTGAGAATTTAAAATACACATTTCTGGTTTTTCACATAAAAACCATTGCAGAATATAATATCTTCTTAGCTGAACATGGCAGCTCATTTACTGAGCCGAGACTGTCTAGTGGGACATACAGCTTGAACAGTATATCTAGATAGTGATAACCAATTGGAACACTCCTTTGAAGGTTCATTGGGGTTCTAAATAGAACTCTAGGGTTCTTGACTCAATTTAAAAAAATAAATATGCCCAAAAGGTACTAATACTTTCATGTTTTTCATGTAAAAACAAATGAATGAATTTAAACTAAATCCATAAAATGATGCCATGGTAGAACCCCTAAAAAGTTCAATATATGAAGCCCCTGAAAGCTTCCATCTAGAACCTTTTCTTCTAAAAACGGAACAAGATAATTTCCATTTAAACAGAAGACATATAGAAGAAGAATGCACAAAAATGTGTTGACAGATATGCACTTAAATTGGCAGTCTATGATTACTTGACTGATTACAAGCCACACTTGTAATGTGGTCAAATTGTATACATTTTCTAGTTTAGTTTAGAGCTTTATTAAAAGGGTGGTTGATTATGATTTCACTTTTTTAACTTTAGTTAGTGTGTAATGTTGCTGTTTGATCATAAACAACATCTGCAAAGTTACGACGCTCAAAGTTCAATGCAAAGGGAGATATTTTTCGCTGTTTAAAGACTACAATAAACGTAGTTTCCACAGCAACTACATAAATTTATCCACTAACCATTCAGAAACGTCTAAAAGTTGTAACTTCTTCCTGAGTCTCTCCATCAGTGTCGACTCCGGTTTGAACAATGTAAGGCTGAACACTTTCGTCATTTTGGCTGCGTGAGATTCTCCAGCTTTGTTGTTGTTGAGCAACCGAATGCGCGAGCTGTTAAAGCTCCGCCCTCTTCTGGAAAGGGGGCCGGGAGCAGCAGCTCATTTGCATTTAAAGGGACACACACAAACGGCGTGTTTTTGCTCACACCCAAATAGGGGTGAATTTGACAAGCTATAATAAATGATCTGTGGGGTATTTTGAGCTGAAACTTCACAGACACATTCTGGGGACGCCAGAGGCTTATATTACATCTTGTGAAAGGGGCATAATAGGTCCTGTCATGGTGCTTCACACATATAGACAACACTTAATACACATACTGATCATACAAATACTCAGGTTTTGATGCTTGAATGTTGATTATTTTCCTCATATTCTTCATTGTTGCAGCTCCTCTTTTCCCTGTCTGTCAGTAACACTTCCTGTCTCTATGAAGCCCCTCCTTCTAAAAAGCACACTGTGCTCTGATTGGTTGGCTGGAGCACTGTGTTGTGATTGGTGTTTGGGAAATGTCCCGCCCCTTACCATAACCGCCAGTTTCAACACACTACTAACAAACTCAACCAGACCCCGCCCCTTTATTCTGTATATAAATTATTTAAATGAGGAATACTGTGACATGTTCGTTCCTGGAAGAAATCTCAAGGCGTTTCAGGGAGTTCAGAGAGCGGTGCGCTTTGCAGAGCTTTTTCATGAACGGTAACATTAAACACCAAAGAATAGGTGCTCTTTTTTCCCACACTTTTTACAGTGTTTTTTACATTACATCTATTTTTTTAGCAGACGCTTTTATCCAAAGCGACTTAAAAAGGTGCATGATACATGAAACATACCGTGCAGTAATAATTCTACAGCAGCTTAAGCATACTTTTATCAAAGTATTACTCACAGTGATTCCAGTCAGCTGACCAAGAAAGGCTACTGTACATGTGGACGGATCTCACAGCTGGTTTGGCATCAGATGGCGAGAGTAAATCAGTGCTGGCAGTAACACTTCCCCAGGGTCCCACACGTCACCCGCGCATTCAGGCCTAATGGAGCGGCCCTAAAGACACGCTGTGCGGGCGGTGGGCGGCCCGGTGTCTTCTGGGCCTCTGGGATGCACAACAGCACTCAGCGGCTTTCATGAGTAAACAATCAATTAACTCTGGTAATGAGTAATATCCTCTGCTGGCTGAGAGAGTCACGCTGGAGGAGGTGTTGCGGGTTTTAGCGAGGGTTTCATGCAGATGTTAAATGTTCTTGTGGTGGTATCTGACGACATATTTCATTTGGACAAATAAATCATGCATGCATCAAAGATACAAAAAATCAACACAAGAAAGAGAGGTTACACTTCATTTCGATAGTCCACTTTAATTATTTTACTAACTATAAGTAAATTTGCAACTACATGTCGACTAACTCTCATTAGAGTATTGGACGTGTTCGGGTTAGTAGAATAAGTTTACTTGTAGTTGCAAAGTTACTTATAGTCAGTAGAACGCTTGAAGATGACCATTGAAATAAAGTGTTACCGAAAGATTTTTAAGCTTGTTGCAGACATGAATTTCTCCAACTTATCCATGCAGAAAAGAAGATTCACCATGAAATCAAAATTGAAAATTCATGTTTTTTTATTTATATTGCAGTGTTTATTATAAATGATTTATCAGCGCACATCATTATTGTTTTAAATTCATGTTCCTCGTAATCTTGAATCAGAATAACTTCCCCTCCCTCTCTCAGCGACGTCTCTTCTCTGCTGACGAGGGCGGGGCAACCTGTCACTCACATGAGATCCACCAATAGCAAACCACAACCATCCAATCAATTACCCACAGACAAAATCAAGCCCCGCCCTACATTTGTTCTTGTTCAAGAAGCGTTTCATGGGCCATTCTGCAGAATTCAGAGTTGGAAAGTCTTGAAAAAAAAAAAAAAAAGTCTTTTTCCACAAATTTTATATATATATAAATTGTATAATATCCAAGCTACACATTTCTAGTAATTTTGCAGTTAATTTCTCATATTGTATTTTCAGAAAGTTTTGGAATATTTTTCCTCTCCCCAAATTTGTCACTACCGAAACACAATAATAAATAATTTAATAAGAAGGCTTACGTTGACCTATTAAGATTTTGTTTACTTCTACCTTTTTTATTATTTTTTTAAAAAGTTTTCACAGGTAAATCAATAACATTTACTATTTTAACAATATTCTCAAGTGTAATTTATGAGATTTGTTGTATTTTGAATCCAATCTTAAAGTTTATCATACTGATTTCAAAGTGAAGGATTCATTAGGATTCACCAAACACTATAATAACATCTTAGTTGATAATTCAATATACTTTATTTTTGATAAAACATCCATGTTTCGGTCGTGACTGCACATTTTCGGTAGTGACAGGAATGTGTTGGACATTACAGGATTTTAACGCACATACTAAAACATTACAATACTAATAATTTGCATAGCTGTACTAAAATTGTGTTTATTTCCCCAAAAATAAATGATTATGTGTTCCTTTTTGTCACTACCGAAACAGTGATGACATGTTTCGGTCGTGATTGTTTCGGTAATGACAATTTTAGATAGTTTTGAGCTCAAAGATGATAATCAGCACAAGGTTATTTAAATTTAATGGAATCCGAAAAAGTTTGCTTAATTGAAGAAAAAAGGTGTACGGTAGTGACGTTCCTTAAAGTTACACACAGATTTTCAGACTTTTGAACACATTTAACTCAAAATGATGAGAGAGGGAGGGACACAGGAATATTTCCTGATCAAACATGCAGAAGTGTGTTAAAATCAGTCTCAGCCAATGAACATACACTGATTCGGTAGTGACATGAAATATGGGACACATTTTTTTTACGTAAAGTTTCATGATTTAAAAATAAAATATGAAATTAATTAACTTTTTTTTTTTTTTTTTAAGTTGAAATTTGAGGGTTAGGGTTCAGGACAGCCACCTCCCAATTGAAAGTACCCAATAAATAATCATTTTATATATATTAAGCTTACTGATTTTTAAATATTATTGTGGGATTCAATAGATAATAGAAGGATCTTAGTAAACATCTAAAATTTGAATACTTAAATGCTTTTTAAATGTGGGACAGCAATTCTGTAGAATGGCCCATAATAGGGAAGAAAAGACGGTCGCAAGTGGTTACTCCTTCAATGTGCATCTGTAGGATTTTTTCACCTGTTTAATGCTGATAATCATATATAGTAACAGCACAGCTCTTCTCAACAAGACACATGATCTGAGTATTCATTCATCGCGCTAGTACTAGTGATGGCGATGCTTGACTTAACAAACACTATGCAGTCAGTTCATCGAACTAGTGATGTTTCTCTAATTTCACTAATGTTTCTCTAACATTCATCTCTGTTCAAACATCTGAAGCAGAGGCTCCAAAAGCAGATTCATAAAGACTGATAATCGTGCTCATTTATTTCCCAGAGCTTCAGCTATCTCATTAGGCCCTTCTGAGCGCTCTGCGGTCCCCCAGGGGCCCTTTATGTCTATGAGGTGTTAACAGCTCCCCGAGGGCCACCGTCTGCCCCGCACAGACCCACACAGCACACAGACACAGATGGTCCCCGCAGACGCCACACTTTTCAATTACGGCGTGTTGTGAAGTGCCCATTCCTCACCACTGCCAAATGGCTGTGTGTGTGTGTGTGTGTGTGAAATACCCACATTGTTGTGGCCCACACACATGCCATTAGAATATCAATCTTTAGTTGTGCATCTGTACATGGAGGTCATTTTTTAACACAACACAGCTGTAGGTTGGTGCGGTTGGTGCTGATTGATTCTGCCGCTCTGATGTGATGATAAATCACAGCACGTGTTATGAGGCATCAGTCTGGTTTGTGCCGCCCACGTGCGTCTCTCGCAGGCCGGGTTTGAGGGGTCTGAGGGCAAACGCTGGGCTGACAGGCCTGGCACGCGCTCGTTAGCATTTCATTTGAATACAGTGCTATTACTGCAGCTGGGCGTGATGATGACGATTAATAAAGCGCTTTGAGAGTTTCATTTTTACCCACTCTGTGATTTAACTGATGACTTATTTAGGATTTGAAACACTTGAAAGCAATAATAAATGTTTTGTGTTACACAAAAGGGAGGATGTGCATCAATGGCTTGCGAAGTCATCGCTAATACTGTTGCTCACATACTCCGATTATATTGTTCTCCAGGTGAAAATTTTCAGACACTGAAGGACCACCTGAGCAACCAGCAACCAGCCAGAAGATCACAGCAACCACCTAGCAACCACCAAAAATACTCTAGCAACCACTTGGCAACGAACCAGAACACACAAGCAACTCTGAGTATCCCAGCACCTACCTGGCAACCACTTAGAAAACTCTAGCAACGACCTAGCAACCAGCCAGAAAAACATAGCAACACCCTAGCAACCAGCCAAAACAACATAGCAACCACCCAGAATATCCCAGCACCTACCTAGCAACCACTTAGAACACTATAGAAACGTCCTAGCAACCAGCCAGAACAACAAAGCAACCACCCAGAATATCCTAGCACCTACCTAGAAACCACTTAGAACACTGTAGCAACACCGTAGCAAAGAGTCAGAACAACACAATAACCACCTAGTAACCACCCAAACACCCTAGCAACAAACCAGAACACCCAAGCAACCACCTGGCAACAACCCAGAGCACCCAAGCAACCACCCAGAATATCTCGGAACTTGCCTAGCAACCACTTAGAACACTCTAGCAATGCCCTAGCAACCAACCAGAACAACATAGCAACCACCTAGTAACTACCAAAAACACCCTTGCAACAACCTGGCAACAAACCAGAACACCCAAGCAACCACCCGAAATATCCTAGCACCTACCTAGAAACCACTTAGAACACTCTAGCAACAACATAGCAACCACACAGTACCCACCAAAATCACCCTAGCAACCACCTCACAACAAACCTGAACACCCAAGCAACCACCCGGAATATCCCAGCACTTAATAAGCAACCACTTAAAACACTCTAGCAATAGCCAAGCAACCAGTCAAAACAAAGCAACCACCTAGTAACCACCACCAAAATCACCCTAGCAACCACCTGGCAACAAACCAGAACACCCAAGCAACCACCCGAAATATCCCAGCACCTACCTAGAAACCACTTAAAACACTCTAGCAATAGCCAAGCAACCAGTCAGAACAACATAGCAACCACCTAGTAACCACCACCAAAATCACCCTAGCAACCACCTGGCAACAAACCAGAACACCCAAGCAACCACCCGAAATATCCCAGCACCTACCTAGAAACCACTTAGAACACTCTAGCAATGCCCTAGCAACCAGCCAGAACAACATAGCAACCACCTAGTAACCACCAAAATCACCCTAGCAACCACCTCACAACAAACCTGAACACCCAAGCAACCACCCGAAATATCCCAGCACCTACCTAGAAACCACTTAGAACACTCTAGCAATGCCCTAGCAACCAGCCAGAACAACATAGCAACCACACAGTAACCACCAAAATCACCCTAGCAACCACCTCACAACAATGCAGTGCCGCCTCGTCATTTGATCATCATATACATTATAAAGGCAGCTCTTACATCATGTTACCTTTAGCGTTTGGATGCACAGTCATACTGTACGATGCCTACTGTCGTCTAATGCATTTGTTTAGCTTTCATTATAATCGTCAGGCTTATTTGCTGGTGCACATTGTCTTAATATGCTGCACATGCGGCCCATTAATTCCTGCTTGTGTTGTTGTTGGTTTGACAACAAATCAATCAGGTGGCGGGTCCCTTTCCAGGTTCAGAACCACTTTCATCACACGCGGCAGACAGCAGGACATCATTATCATGCTAGATGAGAGCAGCGTGGAATCATGGGACAGGATTAAAGCTGGCCCACCTGCATTTAGTGTTGCCATTCAGACGTTATTGTTACATGATAGCTGTTCTTCAGGGGAATTGAGGCCACAGGCATAAACATGCATGTGTTTGGATAGACAATGAGGCGTATAAACCAGAGACTTAACATGAAGGAAACTTTGTCGTCTCCCTTTCTACAGTTGCAATAAGTGCAGTGGAGGTAATATGTTGTTTACATGAAACAGCACATTGCTAGCATTAATTAGCATGTTTTAGTATGTTGCTAGCATGATTTATCATGTTGCTAGCATGATTTAACATGTTAACATGAATATTAATGAGCATGTATTATCACATTCATTAACATGTCTGCTAACATGTTTTAGCCCATTGCTAGTATTTTGCTAGCATAAATTAGCACATTGCTAGCATTTTTTAGCATGTTGCTAGCATGAATTAACACATTGTTATCATGTTTTACCACATTACTAGCATGAATTAGCATGTTTTAGTACATTGCTAGCTTCAGTTAACATGTTGATAGCATTAATCAGCACATTGCTAACATGATTTATCATGTTGCTAACATGTTTTAGCACATTGCTAGCATGCATTAGCATGTTTGCTGACATGAATTAACATGTTGCTAACACATTGCTAACATGAATTAACATGTTAGCATGTTTTAGCATGTTGCTGGCATGAATTACCACATTGTTAGCATTTTTTAGCACATTGATGGAATTTAACATGTTGTTTACATGAAACAGCACATTGCTAGCATGAATTAGCATGTTGCTGGCATGAATTACCACATTGTTAGCATTTTTTAGCACATTGATGGAATTTAACATGTTGTTTACATAAAACAGCACATTGCTAGCATGTTTTAGTACATTGCTAGCATGAATTAGCATGTTGCTGGCATGAATTACCACATTGTTAGCATTTTTAGCACATTGATGGAATTTAACATGTTGTTTACATGAAACAGCACATTGTTAGCATGTTTTAGTACATTGCTAGCATGAATTAGCATGTTGCTAGCATGAATTAGCACATTGCTATCATTAATTAGCATGTTTTAGTATGCTGCTAGCATGAATTAGCACATTGCTAGCATGATTTATCATGTTGTTAACATGGACATTAATGAGCATGTTTGCTAACATGAATTATCATGCTGCTAACATGTTTTAGCACATTGCTAGTATTTTGCTAGCATGAATTAGCACATTGCTAGCATTTCTTAGCATGTTGCTAGCTGTTATCATGTTTTACCACATTACTAGCATGAATTAGCATGTTTTAGTACATTGCTAGCTTCAGTTAACATGTTGATAGCATGAATCAGCACAATACTAGCATGAATTAGCATGTTAGCATATTTTAATTCATTGCAAACGATTTGTACGTCTCCACAATACGCAAAAGGGTTCACATTGTTATGGTCCATCCAACCATATGAATACAAAAAAAATGAAAAGTGTTTTTTGAAGTTATAAAAGATTATTGGAGTATGTTTTACAAGAAATTAGCTCACTACTTCATTCTTTCATGTTTAATTCAATGTGTTACTTGCCTTTTCTTCGTAATTATGTGAAATGTACTAGCAATTTCCGAGTGAAAATTGTTTAAAAGTCTTTTTTTTTAACTGCATGATTGCTGTATGTGATTACGTTGGTCCTTTTGCTGTGAAATACTCTTTTTATAACAGTCACGAAGCTCTGAACTCTCCATGTACTAAATCCCTCGGACTGAAGGAACAATCTAGGTCGGAACATTTGTTGGGCATTTCATTGTTTTTTCATAATTCATATCAGTAAGATGGTCTTATCTATGAGGGGTGGGCACGGCGGTAATCCTCAGGTCAAGATGTATTTATTGAAGATTAATAATAGAGCAGCAATCTCATCATGCTGTCTATGATTTTGTCATTTTGTCCAAAGTGGATCAGGGCCACAGACACAGACGACGCCATCTTGAACAGGGATGCACAAAGAAATGGGGAAAGAAATGCTTATGTGGGATGAGATGATGTTCGTTTGAAGCAACAAATGTTGACCATTTGTTCTGGGTTTCGGACTGTCTATAGAGTCTTTAACTTAAAGCTAATAAGCTACAGCTCATTTCCATCTTAATAACAATTATTTAACCTATAACACATTTTTTTTAATCAAGCAAAAAGCTCAAGACGAATGCAATGATACCTGTCAGCATTATGCACTCATATTTTGTCTTTCCTTTTGTTGAACGTTTACCAGCCCTTAAAATACTGTATATTGGGAGGAGAGAGGTTTCCCTGTTATCACCGAAATGGAAGGTGGGAATATTGCATATGCAGAGTGGCTGAATTCATCTCATTGTCCTAATGGAACTATCAAGCACACGGACAGAAGACGGAGGCAGTGACGGATAGAGATAAATTTCTCCGGGGGTAACAGTTCAAGGTTCAAGGTTCAGTCCTGATCCAAATTATTTATATCCCTAATAAGAGAGTGCATTGAATAGATTGCTCGTCTCTGACCTTGGTGTTCATTGAAACCTCATCCTGCCGAATCCCACTCGGCAGGCGGGAAAATCCGCACCAGGATGCAGGAGGAGAGGAAAAGGTGCTGGATGATGCATGGAGGAAATGTGCTGGTGTGTGCGAAAGCGTCTGTATGTGGAGGGAGGGGGCGGAGCTACGGAGAGGAACTCTCCTTATGCAAATGAGCTGCAACTCAAGGGTGTGTGAAGGACACTGAGAAGGACGACATCATGCTGATTTGAGACACACTGTGCAAATGTTTCGGAAAACAACCTAAAGCATGTACGGATTCGCTTTATTTTAAGATGTCTTAGTTGCACTGTAAGTATTACTACAAGGTTAGGGTTCAATTAGGCGTGTAATTATGCATAATTTCCTGTCATTACTATAGTAGTACATGTAGCATGTGTAACAGACACTAAAATAAAGTGTTATGGCATGTACATTGGTAGCATGCATTGACATGTTGATAAAATGTTTTAACACATTGTTTTTTTCTTTATAAAGTCTTTTAAAAAGGTCCAATAATGCTTCGCTAAAGGAGCATATTGAAATGTAAATTTGTGAAGTCAAAAGACTGAAATATTGTTTTCTTGTAAAATGTGCTCCACTAATCTTTTTAACTTTGAAAAATCTTTTCTTTTCTTTTCTTTTCTTTTCTTCTTTTTTTTTTTTTTTTTTTTACAGTATACAGTGTTTTTTATGGAAGATTGTTTTCACCTTTTTTTCTGACTTTATATCTCGCAATTCTGACTTTATATCTCACAATTCTGACTTTATAACTCGCAATTCTGACTTTATAACTCGCAATTCTGACTTTATAACTCGCAATTCTGACTTTATATCTCGCAATTCTGACTTTATAACTCGCAATTCTGACTTTATATCTCGCAATTCTGACTTTATATCTCACAATTCTGACTTTATATCTCGCAATTCTGACTTTATAACTCGCAATTCTGACTTTATAATTCACAATTCTGACTTTATAACTCGCAATTCTGACTTTATAACTCGCAATTCTGACTTTATATCTCGCAATTCTGACTTTATATCTCGCAATTCTGACTTTATAACTCGGAATTCTGACTTTATATCACGCAATTCTGACTTTATATCTCGCAATTCTG
>CM074434.1:1760887-1783387 GCA_037101425.1 Elopichthys bambusa
TTTGAACGAATGTTCTATTAACGTTACTGGAAGAACGTTTGTTCATAACTTTGAGAGAACCTTGCTAGAACATTCTCTGTTAGCTAGCTGCTGAATCAACCTAAACACATTAATTTATACCAACAAAATAATTTTTTTCTTAAATCAAGCAGAAAAAAAGCTCTTTAAGGTACAATTGCAGGTTACCACTTTTTACAGTGTATTAAAAATTTTGTTTTTTTGTTAAAATAAAAACTTAGTTTAAGCACTAACCGAGATAAAACTTAAATGAATTAAAATATGAATAAAAACTATAATACTATATAAATAATACTATAGCAGTACAGTGACCTTGAGCTTGGGAAAGGCACTTTATAATACAAATTATTATTATTATTATAAACTAAATCCCAGGGTTTTCATCTCACCCCACACATATTCCTTCAAATAAAGCATCCATATAATATCAAACGGAGCAAAACTACTATCAGAGACGGGGTTAAAATGACCTTGCATGAAACAACATGCAGCCGGCCTTAATGTGCCGCATTACAAGATATGTTATAAAGCATTTTTATGAGCCGGCAGTAAAAGTAGTGGTAGCAGCGGCACGCACACATCCACCGAGGCTCCATTTGAAGGCCGTATCTGTAAACAGGTCAGTGAGCGCTGATAGAGAGGTCACCGCAGAGACTCTGTCTGGGTTCACCTTGCCTCTCATAACATACACTTACACCAGCTGTATAAATCTGATTCAGAGTATAAGAGTTGCTTTTTCCTTGTTTTCTGATGAGCTGAGTGTGTGTGTGTGTGTGTGTTCAGAGAGCTTCTGATATGAATCTCAGATAGAAAGACTGTCTGTTGCCCTCTAATGGAGACACAGATAAATGCAGAATAAATTCTAGAACTTTCTGAAGGGAAAAATGTGTTTACCTGTGCAAAACCTGTTGCTAAGGTGTAGTCGCCAGGCTGTGTTTGTGAAGGAGTGATTTGTTAGTGCATCGGTCATAATCTCTCCTCACCTTTTCATTCATCTTATTCTCTCCTCTGCGTTTCTCCACTGTTCTCACATCTTCTCCTCGTGGGCTCTGACAGCTCTCCTGCCTCCTTATTTCACACTATGGATGTTAGGCCAGGACTTATTGATCACATCATAAATTACCCATGAGCCACTGCTCCGCTTAGCCTAGTGCAAGAGAATGGAAAAGCAGGAAAATAAGAGACTTTCTTTAAGGCTCCTTCAAATTGTTAATTAAATTCAAATCAATTGCCCACCATCTATCAGCCGCCGTCCAGCTCGAGCCGATCAATGAGGTGGAGACCAGAAGCACAACACAGTTATTCCTCTGCTGAATCATTCATTATTAATTACATATTATTTTTTGAGCTATTATGCATATATGGGCCATTCTACAGAATTGCTGTCCCACATTTAAAAAGCATTTAAGTATTTAAATTTTAGATGTTTACTAAGATCCTTCTATTATCTATTGAATCCCACAATAATATTTAAAATATCAATAAGCTTAATATATATAAAATCATCATTTATTGGGTGCTTTCAATTGGGAGGTGGCTGTCCCGAACCCTAACCCCTAAATTTCAACTTGTGAAAATTATATTGAAATATTTTTTTTCCATTGTTGTTTTTAAAAATGTATTCTTATTATGCATTTCGTAAATGTTGTTTTGAAAGGAGACAAAAATATATATATTATTATTGTTTTAATATTAATATTATATCAATTCAAGTCACCTTTATTTCTATAGCGCTTTATATAGAAGTTGTTTCAAAGCAGCTTTACCTTAAAAAACAGGGGAAAAAAACTTCTTCAAATATGAAACAGACTGGAATTTTGCTGCAATTATATATTATTACAGAACTGTTATTTTTGCAGGAAACTGCAAAGATGTGTTTCCTTCTCTGAAAGTCTTTATTAATCATATCAGCGAGATTTATTAATCTAATCACACCCAGTGGGCCACTGTAGCAAATCAGCACAATAATTATCGCAGTCATGGCCTACCAAACAGACTGCACAAACTCCATAAATCCTAATGCTTTGAATCCAACACGGCATTTACACTTGAACGGTAAATTAGAAGGAGAGCATGAAAGTCCTTGATCGCGTCATTACTGCAGCGATACTCATACCTCATATTTCACTTAACGGAACTACAGTGATGAGAATGTGTCAGAATCTGCCGTAATTAACACTGTGGCACATGCATGATGTTGTAAAATACTCATAAACTATATCAAATCGAATATAAAAACGTTCTACACTGAACTCAGCTAATAAACACGTTTTGCTTACATTCGCGTTAAGTTATGGAAACGTCATTTCTGAATGTTCTCTGAAGGTTCAAAACATTTTGTCTTGTTTTTGTGAACGCTGAAGGAACAGTAAATTTTGCAAACATTGTGGGAATGTTCTCTGAACGTTCTGAAACAGGTAGTGACTTTGAGAGTATTAGTAAAGACCAGATAACTTTGAACGAATGTTATTGGAAGAACGTTTGAGAGAACCTTGACAGAACGTTAGCTGGGAAACCGCTAAAGAATAATACTGTCGCATGCAGTATAGGTACATCGAAAACACTGACGAATGCTTTTCGGGAATTTGGAGCCTTTGTGTTTTATTGATTATGATTTCTTTAACTTTAGTTAGTGTGTAATGTTGCAGTTTGAGCATAAACAACATCTGCAAAGGGAGATATTTTCTTTTTAATCACTTTTTAAGGACTACAACAAACGGCAGGTAGGGACTACAACGAGCTTCTTCCTGGGTTGGTGACATCACAAACCCTAAATTTAAGTAGCCCCGCCCACTGATTCGAGCGCGACAAGTAGTAGCAGGTAAATAACAGACACTAAGCCTTTGAAGAGTGCAAAATGTTGTGCAAGAAGTTTTTACTGTGTCACTATGGCTTTGTTACAGATTGTTTGATATGTACGGATCATGTGTACAAAAAAATCACCAGTTCTTAATGTACACTTCATGTTCTTTGTCTGTCAGTAAATCAAACCAGTGACTAAACGCTCAACTTCACCTTGTTTCTCTTAGTAGGATGAAAATAATCTGTTTTTAAACAGTGATTAAATTATATATAGAAAGCGATCAAAGAACGCTCCCTTTACGATCGCAGGAGCTGTCAATCAAACTTCTCTGATTCTCTCTTTTCTCCTATGCGCAGTTACGTAGTGGGGGGTTTAACTCAACTTTAACTGGGTTCGGACAGCAAGCCAAGTTCGTTTTTACTATTAACCATCAAGGCTGACTCATGAACTAAATTTAATGCTATAATCAACACTTTTCACTATTAGTAAACCTTGAAAAAACTGTAATAGTAAAAACGTGCTAAGAGTGTAATTCCTCTTAGCTATTTCCATATGCAAAGATATCAGCCAATCACAGCAGTGGGCGTTTACACTGAAGTCTCACAGAGACACGCCCCTTAAAACAGAGCGTTCAGATCAGAGGATAAAATCAGGGTAGGAAAAATGCCTTTTATTTCTAAATTATGACCATTTTTGATGTAAAAAGCATACTAACATTAAAAGTTAACATTATAAAACAATAAAATAATGACCCCTTTAAAATCAGACACTTCTAGTTGAATAAAGAGGTTTGATGTTCATAATGTCAGTGTGTTTTTCCCCGTCTGTCTGCTGTGTTAATCTCTGTGTTTCTCTCTGCTCTGGTCTAATCTCAGTGTCTCTTTCTTTGGCACAAGAGCCAAGATGATCTTTAAAATCCACGATGTCTGTCGCTTGAGGTGTTGGATACGTGCCACACACACACATTTGTTTTTGTGAATTATGGGGACATCCCATAGGCATAATGGTTTTTATACTGTATTTTCTATCGCCCTACACCAACCCTACCCCTAAACCTAGGAAACTGTGCACATTTTTACTTTCTCAAACAAACTCATTCTGTATGATTTATAAGCCTTTTGAGAAATGGTGACATGGGGTAATGTCCTCATAAGTCACCCTCTCCTTGTAATACCTGTGTCATTATACAAATCTGTCCTGATATGTCACAAAAACACACACACACTTACACGAACATCCAAAACAATGCACTCTTTGTGGCACACCGGCTCTGACGTCTGTAAAGGGTTTATCTTGTAACATCAAAACCTGTTTTTGGTTCATTTAGATGTGTTTGGTCTGTGTTGCAGTCATATTTCAGTCCTCGGTCCGCTTGTATGATGCACACCAAAGTTCGGGTGGCACTTATTCACGTGAACCGCGCAATCACACCAGTTTTAATGTGTGAACACACCCTAAATTGCCCCAATTGTTGAGCAAAGCAGACTAAAAAGCAAATGTTTGCAGTGTTGATTATGCTTTTAGTGTCGATTTTGCAATATCTGTTTGTTTGTTCGTTGATTGTGTGCATGAGAGCAGCGTATAGATTCATGAAAGAGGGCAAACCATGTTTTGCTCGCGGCTAGCTGCGAGATTGTTGAGAGCGCTACAAATCACACCTCGTGTTTGAGAGCGGCCCCCAACGCTATTGCTTTTGCCCCCAATTCTGCTTATGATTGATGGCACATTCCGATGGAGAAAGTGACCATGGATACGGTGAAATAAAGCAAGTGAGGAATGGCTTTGGGGAAGTCGGTGCGCCGCCACACGACTCGACCATGGATGAGTGAATTGTTTTCGGTGGATTCAGCGCATTCAGCAGCCGAGGAGGGGGGAAGAAAGAAGATGAGAGAAAAAAGACGGCAGGAGGGAGGGAGGGAGGCACAGTGATCAGAGTCTCTGCCGCACCATTTTTCACAGCAGACAAAAACATTTGCCTGGATATCAATTTGGAGCTGCGAAGCAGTCTTCCCCTCCTGCCCCGTCATCCATCATCTTTTCCTCCCCGCCACCACACCACCTCCTACACGTCCTCACCTCCGGCCCGAGGTTGAGGCGGGGCGAGCGCTTCTGAGGGACGGTCTGCTCGCATTATGCTGTCGTCCGAGACTCCGCCCTTATTGGCACCTTCGCCAGCAGCCCATCAGTCATCGCCAGGCCGTCATCCATCACGCATGGCGATCAATAGCGGGCCCTGCATTCATCAGGCAGAGGTGCTGATGGTCATGCGGTGTGGGGGGCTGGACTGCGGTGTGAAACGGGTGAGCGTCGAGAACGGAGGATAGAGATGTCTGAATTTGTATATTTACAGGTGTGTATTTGCACGTCAGAGCGAGCATCTCAATAAAATGAAAGGTCATCAATATGCATACACGTTCATGGGCGTATCCAAATTTTTGTCTGCCTCCAATTTTTTTACGGTTTTGGCGCAAACGAAAGCCGACTGGCTGTTAAAAAGGGACGAATTGACGCTTACTTCAAAAACCCAGTGGAAATAACAGGACGCTTTAGTGCACACTAATTCTTAACAAACCAAAACACCTTGTCGCATGTCATTAATTAATTAATTGTGGATTAATTTGGAAGGGTTTACCCTTGTGAAAAACAAGTGCTCTTAATTAATTAATGTGCATGTGTAGTATACTTAAGTTATGAAAGTACAAAAACTGTACTGGCAGATAACATAATATTAATTAAATGCCACTTAAGTGTGTTTGAAGAGAGTACACTTTCATGACTATGCTTTTAACAAGTGTACTTTGTAAGAATGTCAAATTAAATATTTCACTTTAATGTACATGTAATAATCTTTTGTCATGCTTTAAAGAAGTGCACTTATTTTGATGTGTATACTAAAACACGTGGAAAGCTGATTATAATTGATTTAGTGTAGTGTGTTATTTGATTAAAGTTTTTCAATGTACTAAATTAGACTTTATCATTAAAAATGTGTACTTAACATATGTTATACATGATATAAGTTTCGGCGGAAATGACATTAAAGTGTATTTGAGAACATTCAGCACTTCTGCCATATTTCAAAGACAATAAACGTAATTATGAAGTTACATATTAAGATGAACTTAAATCCTACTTAAGTGCATTTTCATTTAATTGCAATTAACATGCAATTTAGTGTCCAAAAACATTACATTCTGTTTGCACTTCACTGATTCTTGAGATCAGGGACAAAACATGTCTTGCACACAAAAGCCCTCTTTATGTTAAAAAATAAATAAATTCATCAAAATAAAAATCTGGATATTCAGGACATTCATTGCTTTTATTTTTAAATAATTATGTTAGTATTAATTAAATACATGCTCTATACTATATTAAACTCGTGTAATTTAGCCTGTCCTCATCATGTAAAAAGTGTTTAAAAATGCAACAAATTCAAATAATATACATTTAAATTGAAAGGCAGAGATCTGTTATATATCAAACAACACAAAAAGTAAGTCTTGAATTAAATTTTCCATAAAAAATGCCTATCAAAGTCCTCACTTTGCATCAACTCCATCATAATAAATCAGGCAATGTCATGGTCATCTTTAGCTCTGAGGACCCCTTTCCCTTTTTCCTGCTCATTGTGGATCTCACAGTAGGACACATAGTCCTGGAAATTATATATTTTTTAATATTGTATACAAACAATGTTGAAGTCTCTGTGGTCACAGCTTTAACATGTCAACTCCGTCATCCCGGTGTACTCGTTTCTGTAAATAGTTGTGGGATAAATCTTGGCATTTTTTATGTTTATTAAGGCAGCTACAACTGAGAAAGAAAACAAAACTGCTCCACTGTACAACATGTGATTGTTGGAAAAATATTCAGGTGGAAAGGTGGAAAAATATTCAGTTTTGTCAACTCCGTCTCAACAAGTGCTCTCAAAAAGTCTATATAATGCGATTTAATATGTTTTTTGCATATGGGGAATTCTTCTAATGTTGTTTCATTATTCTGTTTACATATACTGTATATTTGGCCCCAGCTGTCAACACCATCAGTATTTAACACCATCAGGTGAAGGTTTTTGTTCACTTTGAAAGAAATGTTCAATTAATTGTTAAAATATTAAAACTTCAACTGAACTACATGATACCATGTCTGATTTACCTAAGAACAATGGTTACTAAAAGCATGTTATCTCAAAAATCAGTGACTAAAATATTATTTTAAAGGCCTATTCTTCTGCATTTTCACATTATTGTGCACCACCGTTGCTAGTCAGGCCTATCAGTCAGTATTTAGCAGTGCGTTTGCGAACAGAACATATTTGAAGAACAATGGTAATTGTAGACGGTATATTTTACCTTTGTAAACTCACCCTCTAAAACGTCACACGTAAGAACAAAAGGAGAGACAGAAACATATACAGTAACCTAACAAACGATCAGATTCTCAGGCGATTTCGCAGCTGACAGGACAGTGAGTGAACGCCGCGCTGATTTCCTCTGTCGCTCACTCACTCCCGCGCGTCACTTACCGGCAGGACTGCACACTTTTCTTGACAGCTCATAAGTTTTCACGAGCAGCTGGCTCAGGGCTTCTCTTCTTCAGCCTGGAAGGGATCAAACTTTAAGGTGATGCTACTGCTCAGGGTTAGCAGCAGGCTATAATTCACACTTTCTTTTGGTATTCGCTGTCCTACGTCAAGCCTGATCAGAGAAGTCCAAAGCTGCTAATATGCTAACTTTAGCTAAAGGTCCGCTAGGGAAGCATAGCTATTAGTTGTGATTGGAAAGGCTAATAATATTTACAGTTCATCACACATTCATACTGGCATTTTTACTACAGTAACCATGGTTCAATAGAAACTACAAAATGAACCATGGTTCAAATGCCTTTTATGTCTAAATGTTATTGGTTTATTCGATCTTGAACCAGACGTTCAATCCTACACTATAAAAATCCATTGTAAAAAATATGAATTAATGTATTTAAAAAATATCATGATAATAAATCAACTAATGTAAAGATTACAATTTCAATATTTTAAAATGATTTATATAATATAGAATTTTACCGCAAAAAATATATATATAATTTTCACCACAACCACAAGTAAACCGTTTTACCATCTTTTTTTTCTAAAAGTTAGTGCATATGTTAACAAATGAACTATCCAATTAAGCTGTAATTTTGTCAAAGTACGCAAAAACTGTGAAAATTATTTAATTGTGTGCATTTAGGATACATAAAATGCTATAACTGTGATATTAGCCTGTGTTCAACCTAGAAAACACATGAAGTGTCTGTCAAATGCATAAATGTAAATCATTTCCAGAAACACTTCAGGATTTTCAAAGTCGTCATCTGGTTGGTTGAATTCTACAGGATGTCCGGGAGACGGTTGTGTCACGTTCTTTAACGGTCCGCCTGGAAATTAAACGCTGGATTTTTATATGAAGTTCGAGGCTCCATTGTTGCAGTAAACTTGCACAACATACTTGAATGAATAATTTATTAGATGCATGCCGGTCTGTTATTGTAGGAACATCGACTTTACATTTTCACGCCCCTAAACATGACACGGAACAAAACGAACTGTGATTGGTTGCGTTACATGTCAGTCAAACGTCCTCTTGGGCGGTGCTTGGCCAATGAAAGCTGCGATAGAGTCCAGACCTTCTGCAATCAGTCTGAAGGTCTGGCTATGCAAGGCTATCACATTGCTAATATGTTTTAGTATGGTGCTAGCCTGTTCTTAGCATGATTTAACACATTGCTAGCATGTTTTAACATGTTGCTAACAAGATTTAGCATGTTGCTAGCATGTTTCTAGAATGATTTAATACATTGGTAACATAAATTAGCATGTTGTTAGCATGATTTCACACATTGCTAAAAAGTATCTAACATAAAGCATTGGTAGCATGTCGCTAATATGATTTAGTATAATTTTAACATGATTTAACACACTGCTAGCATGTTTATAGCATGATTTAACAAATTGTTAACATGTTTTAGCACATTGCTAGCATGATTTAGTATGTTGCTAACATAGTTTTAGCAAAGTCCCTTCAAGTAATTTCACTGGGTGGCCATCTTAGGAACGCCTCTCGGGCAGTGAATCTCTTTGAATGGGGAAACATCAAATTCTCCAAAACTGTTCGCCAAGCTTTCGATTAAATTTCACATTTGAAATCACCAATGAAATCTGACAACTACCGTCTCATAAATTTTGTTTCTAAACACTCGAATCATGACAAAAAAATTATATTTTTCAGGTTGGATCAAGCTAATGCGCAAGCGCAGTCCTAAGTGTGCGCCTCTATAGGAAGCGCGCCTCTGATTGTTTCTATAGGAACCAGAGCTTCTAACGGCCGCTACAGTGACGCGATGACTTTTCCAATCAGCGATTGGCTCTTATTTAGAAGGCGGGACTTATTTCGCCATATTGCGCGTTTCACTTTCTCCCATTCAAAACGATACGAGCATGTTTTATCACATTGCTAGCATGAATTGGCATGTTGCTCGCATGTTTTAAGCATTTTTAGCATGTTGAACTAGGATAGTTGTTAAGCTTTGTTAGTGAAAGACGGCTTAAATATTCTATTCATAGTTTTCTATTTTCTCCTATAGGAACTCCCACCTGGAGGGCAAAACAAGGTTGTGCTTAGTACTAATGTAGTAAGAACGTTTTTGAACGTCCCGCTGTTTTTAGTAGTTGAAATACCGGAGCAGGTGCTGGATCATATGTGCCCAAAATTAGCATTTTGTTTTTTAATTTTCTTCTTTTGAGATGGAAAAATGCAGTCCTATGCATGTTTTGCCTGAAAACTATGAATAACAGGATATTGTTTGAAAGTTTTGACCCCCATAATGAAAGACTTAGGAAATTTGGGAATGTTCGGAAATCTGATACAGTCGGATCAGCATACCGAGTCAGAACAGTCTGAAGGTCGAGTTTGTTGGTTGTAGCTGTAAAGAAGAATCAGAAGAAGCTTAAATGGTAGATCAGTAGATCAGAATAACCTGCCCATGTGGTCATAATCCGTGTGAGAGGGAATAAAAGTTGTTGTGTCCATTTCAGCTGGAAACAGTGAATTGTATGCACACATTTTTGGGATTTTTGCAAACATTTCTAGTGACTCTATTGCAGCCTACTTAATATCTCTAAGTAAGCGAAACACCTACACCAACAGCTAAGTTCGACATAGCAATGTGTGTAATCTTGACAATATTTTACACTCATGCTTTCATTTTCAAATGACTTTTATGTGTGTATTTGTTTGTTTACCCTTGCCCTGTATTTTTTTTTATTCTCTGTAATTACGTTATTTCCACCTGCGCACAGCAAACCTGTAACATTACACACTACTGGACCGGACCGCGTTACTGCATCCCCAAAACCATTCTGTTCCTATTACTCATTCATTTTTCTAGCGATATCGCACTTGTAATCGACTGTAGGTCGAGTTTGTCGCAGCAGGATTTCAGCAGCGTCTGTACGAGCAGTAACGGTACACTGCTCTCTAGTCCAGGTGGAAGAGCGCATTTAACCTCGGCCCTGCTCGCGGGGTGGAGACGCCCGGGGTAAAGGTCAGCTGAGAATCTCCACGGCCACACCTGGGCAGCTGATCCGCAGGTCGCCGCGGGGTCAGGTGTCACTCTCCCGTTTCAGCGGAGTTCCATCTGCCCGTGGCCTGGATAATTCAAGAGCAGCAAAACACACTTTGTCACTACCTGACTCGGACAAAACTACCCTGCTAGTTAAACTACCAGTGAGATAACAGAAGACAGCAGTGTGCAAATAACCCTGACGTTTTAAAATCAAAACAAAAAGTAAACAAAAATCATAAAATGAATGCACATACTTTTTTTGTGCATCAACAAGGCATATTTGATAATAGCATTTGTGTTTCACTAGTGTTTAACGGCGTCTAACAGTCAGCGAATAGATGCACGACGATTGTGTGTGTGTGTGTTTTGCTCTTTTACACAGCCTTCTGCTATACAACGATAAATATTTGATCCCACACCTGTCCGTCTTCCCAGGCCCTCGCAGAAACGCTTGGGCTTTTCCACGCGATGTGTTTTGGGCACGATGTAAGAGGAGCTCGCAGGGAGATAATGGTGCGACGCTATTAATAATGTACGAATGAATGTAACCTCAAACCACCAAAACCCAGAGACACTCAGGCTGAAACCTGAGAGGAAACTAAAAGAGATGTAGTACAAATATCAAGTAGTCCTTACAGCCAACTGACAGATATCCATATGTTTTATAAATAATAAAAGTTTATTAATATACATCCTGTTCATGAGTTTTGATGGATTTACTGTGTCTGTGAGAACGTAGACTAGATTTTCTTCCATTTTCCACCTATTTTCTGGCCTAGCAAATGAAAACTGGAGCACAAAACTGCAAGATGACACAGGTTTGGTGACTTAACAAAACAGCAGTAATAAAGATTTTTCAATGCCAGATACTCTACAACCGATTTCTCCTGGATTTCATTTGTTGTTTTCTGATCAGGAACGGAGATGAGGAATGACGTCGGGATGTCTCTACCTCCTCCCTGCTTGACCTTTTAATAGGGGGGCAGTTGTTAAGTGAATTTCGGGAATCCCATAAACACAAATTGCCGTCTGTAATCTCCTGCCAGGGAAGGGAGAAATATTTCACAGGAAGGTAATCAATCAGATGCTTAGAGCCCCTCGCGGTTACAGTCTACAGAGAGAGAGAGAGAGAGAGTCTTCAGCGCTGCATGACGACACCTACTCGTAATGTGGCAGAAAATAGAAAAATAATAATGATGTCATTTAACGATAATAACCCTGGTTTGAATGCAGTTTAAAACTAAAACTCTTACTGTATGTTATTTTCTAGCAAGGAACAATAAAACATTAAAAAAAAGTGACATGAATATGTCTCTCAGTACCAGCTGAATGTTGGTTTGCAGCTATTGAAGAAACTATATTTCCCATAAAAGTAAGAGATCATAATCAGCGGGTCATTATCACAAAATAAACCTCAACAGGGTGATCAGAACCTGGTGCAAAGGTATTGTGTAACTTTTTGTTATTTGGACTTTTAGATTGTATTCTGCTCGGTTCTTTTCCTGTTTATCATTTTGTAGCCAGTTTGTAGTTTTTCTGTTTATTAACCCGTCTGTGTTTAGTTCCTGGTTGCCTTTGTTTCTGTAGCTGCCTTGTTAGTCTCCATAATGATTACTTTCACCTGTTCCTTGTTATCCTGTGTGTTTATACCCCGGTGTTTTCTTGTGTTCATAGTCCTTCTGTGGCTGTATACCAGTTTCTGAGTATTTTGAAATTACTTTAAAGGGGATCTATTATGCCCCTTTTTAGAAGATGTAATATTTGTCTCTGGTGTCCCCAGAATGTGTCTGTGAAGTTTCAGCTCAAAATGCAAATGAGCTGCTGCTCCTTTCCAGAAGAGGGCGGAGCTTTAACAGCTCACGCTTTGGTTTCTCAACAACAACAAAGCTGGAGAATCTCACGCAGCCAAAATGAGGATTGTCGGTAACGGTGTTCAGCCTTACATTGTTCAAACCGGAGTCGACACTGATGGAGAGACTCAGGAAGAAGTTACAACTTTTAGACGTTTCTGAATGGTTAGTGGATAAATTTATGTAGTTGCTGTTGATTGAACTCATCGTCTAGCATGTGCCGTCATGTTAATCTTTTGTGCAAATCCAGCATTGAATTGACCCTTATTTGTGAAGCAGTCCAGCGTAAAATGAACAACTCTCTACTACAAAAACTCTTCCTCTTCTCTAAAGCAGCCCAACATGGCCCCGCCCCCTTTGTTGTGTGATCTCGGGGGCGGGGTTTATGTACATTTTAGGGTTATTGTCACCAACCTAGGAAGAAGTTTGTTGTAGTCTCTACCAGCCATTTGTTGTATTCCTTAAAAAGCGATTTCTGTAAAAGAAAATATCTCTCTTTGCATTGAAGTTTGAGCGTCGGATGTTGTTTATGCTCAAACTGCAACATTACACACTAACTAAAGTTAAAAAAGTGAAATCCTAATCAAGGACCCCTTTAAAATAAAACTTCTGCATTTGGATCTGTCTCTCCCTCGTCTCTGAGTTCGCCGCGTTACAGTCATAATAACCTGACTGTATGTAATAACGTTTCCACAGTCATTATTGAGAAAGTTTGAGCGCTGAATTCCATAAAATTGATAATTTTTCTTACAGTATGTTTAGAGCTCGATGAATCCAGACACATTTAAAAAATGCTGTTCATTTTACGTTCATTAACAGTATAGAATAATATTGGATATTAGATAAGCAGCAACACTTTACCACATTAATTAACATGAACATGACCAACATGGTAACACTTTACTTAAAGTGTTTATGTGTCATGCATATTCATAATGTATGTTATAATGCATTATAATTGCAAAAAAAAAAAAAAAAGTTAAAATGCATTCTAATATTTGCAGAATACATCTGGTTGTTTGTCATGTGTTTTAATGCATTTAATGCTTTCTAAAGGTGTAACAATGAATAGATTAGTATTATAATGCATTATAATTGTGTTAATTGTTAGTTAATGCATTAATGGAGGCTTAATGGGACCTTATTGTAAAGTATTACCAGATCCGTTTGATGCCATTAATGCTTGTTCTCAGCCATGCCAAGCTCATGGGAATCGACACACGCTGATTAAAATGCACTGCGAGTGGCTTTGAAGAAAAGCTACAGCTCAATGCATAAAATACAAATGAGAATGGGACACAATTCACACCCTGTTTTTGTGCATTTATTTGCATGCATGTCTTTGGGTTCACGGCCAAGCTCTGTTAGGAGATTCTGCTGTTGTCAGATCAGTCGTAACCAAAGCTCTGAACCAATGGCTGGCGAGAGCTCTTGATGTAATGGGGGTAGGTCACCGCCTCGCACTCCTTAACCCCTGACCTCTGAGCTCATGGTATTTCTTTCATGAGGATATCGGAGATGTGTTTTGGACAGGTTAAAGGAAGAGTGGTAAGCAAGCTGGGATCCGTTTGTACCCGCTGTAACTTTAATGGGCTCTGATAAAGATGGATCCCATGCCTCTGTGATGGATCGAGTCACTGAGCACCAGCGTGGAAACTGATGCTTTTATCTTACTTTATTTAGGCCAAGCTGTGGTTCACCACACATTTAGGTTCTGGACATTAACATTAATGAATGACCAGAGCACTTTCTATGAGCGCACTGCTGTGCACATGATACTTCCACGATAGCTTCATGTAGCACTAAATGCAATTATTATTCAATGCATTTTGCATAAAAAAAATGTGTTGCTCTGAATGCATCTCGGCTGAAGTGCTGTGTGAATGATGACTGCAGCTTTCAGGAAGACGGTAAATAGGTGATGAATATATTCATTGTTCCGATAAAGGTATCGATATTCGCTATATCCAAATACTGTGAATTAATACCCACATAAATCTGCATGCATTTCGAATGTTTCCAGTGGCTCGATGTCTGTAAATCACCACAAGTGAAATGATTTTCTGGCAGTAACGCAGCCGTCCTGGCATGAACATAACTCAGCTGAAGGAGTCACGGGAGCAGCCGATAGGTTGGGTCAACCGATCGACACGCCACTTGACCCTTGTTGACCTCTGCGGCCAATAAGGCTAATGGTTGCGTAAGGCTAGAGCCGTACCTGTGACACAGGGGTCTAACACAGCCGGACTTTAACATGCTCCTCATTAGCACTGACCTCTCCGAGAGAGAGAGGGAGGGAGAAGTCAAGCTGAACCACCACTGCAAAATACAGCAGCACAAGGGTAATCGGTGTACTAATCAGGACGTGTCTTAAAGTCACAATGAAATCAAAATTGGTCTCCCCTCGCTCAGCGACATCTCTTCTCAGCCTGTCACTCACATGAGATCCACCAATAGCAAACCACAACCATGCAATCAATTCCCTACGGACAAAATCAAGGCCCGCCCTACATTTGTTCTTGTTCCTGAAGCCGTTTCACTTGGATATATGGCACAATAGGGAAGAAAAGACTAGCATAACTTCTTCTCATGCCAGCTTTAATGAGTGGACAGAAGAATGTGCATATATTATATATACATATATGAAATATATTTTCATATAAAGGCCCTTTCACACTTAACGCGACGCGAAAAAGCGAGGCGAATTGTGGAAGAACGGACTTTTCACACCGAACGCGAAACGACTGATCTCTTTCTGCTAATTCATGCCCGCACGCTAGGTTGCAACCAACAATGCATTTGTCCTCATATATGTATTTCGTATGGCTTTAACGTCGTCTGCTGTATAATATACAGCATTAAATTAAGATAAATAAAGTTTGGCACTACGTTAGAAACACAAACTATCTAATGCTTACAAGAGTACATCATAAAATATAATTAGCGGTACAATTAGCATTAAGCTACATTTCAGAATGTATATGATTATTAATGTCTTTGCTCAAAACGCACTTTAAACCATCATCGAGTTATTTAACCTCTGATTATGATCTAAAGTGGGTTTTGATTCGATAACGGGCATGTTTTATAATGGATTGAACGCTAAATCTGCTTCCTTTATTGTTATAAAGGAAGCAGACACATGGGTCGGAAAAAAAATCCTCGCTTTTTCGCGCCGCGAATGTTCGCGCCCAGTGTGAAAGGCTTCATAGGGATCTATTGTTTCGATTCAAGAGCGTCATCGCAGCTAAAATACGCGCAGAATTTCGCGTTCAGTGTGAAAGGGCCTTTAAGGTGTAAGCATATATGAAACCTATTAGAAGCTGGAACAATTTCATATATTGACATATATACACCGATCAGGCATAACAATATGACCACAGACTGAAGTGAATAACACTGATCACCTCTTCATCACGGCACCTGTTAGTGGGTGGGATATATTCGTCAGCAAGTGAACATTTTGTCCTCAAAGTTGATGTGTTAGAAGCAGGAAAAATGCGTAAAGATTTGAGCGAGTTTGACAAGGACCAAATTGTGATGGCTAGACGACTGGGTCAGAGCATCTCCAAAACTGCAGCTCTTGTGGGGTGTTCCCGGTCTGCAGTGGTCAGTATCTATCAAAAGTGCTCCAAGGAAGGAACAGTGAAGAACCGGCGACAGGGTCATGGGCGGCCGAGGCTCATTGATGCACGTGGGGAGCGAAGGCTGGCCCGTGTGGTTCGACCCAACAGACGAGCTACTGTAGCTCAAATTGCTCCAGAAGTTAATGCTGGTTCTGATAGAAAGGAGTCAGAATACACACAGTTTGTTGCTTATGGAGCTGCAGACCAGTCAGGGTGCCCATGCTGACCCCTGTCCACGGCCGAAAGAGCCAACAGTGAACACGTGAGCATCAGAACTGGACCACGGAGCAATGGAAGAAGGTGGCCTGGTCTGCAACTTATGCGACGCAGAGAGTAGCGATTCCCAAATGTTTTTTGTCAGCCGAACACCTTTGACCTCAAAGAAGCAGCTGATGGTGAGAAGATTGTGGATGGATTAATACTTTAAGCTCTTCAGTTTCTCCAGATAGCAGCCGTTCACACTGGATTCTCAAGCTTGACATTATGCGTATGGTTCTCCGTCTCATTTCCATGCTAGACAAACTCTCGCACGCGTCGCCCGCAGTGTCACTGTGAATAAACTGCACATCTTTTTCCAAACACTGGTTGCTGTGCCATCTGTTCACCGATGTAAATCACGCTGTGTTGATGTGAGCCTCTTCCGGACCGGAGCCAAATGCGTGTCCTCCACCTCTAAATCACACGGGGAAATTCATGGCTTTATGTATATTAATGCAGAAATATGCTCATATGCAGAATCCAGTGAACCTGTGACTCACAGAATGAGTTCATTCAAAGACTGAATAAAACACATTCACAGACTGTCAATATTTACTGACGGTGATGTTTGCAATTTATGATTCATGTGAAACACTCAGGCCTACACATAACTAACTCAATTAGTCATCGTCACCCGAAACATGAGCATGTTGTCATTTACTTGTTCGTGTTTGTCATTCAACCCTTTTGAACAGCTCATGCTTCAAGTTCTCTGGTCTTTCAAAATGCTTCATTTTTTTGAAGGATCTAAAAACATTGTTCCATTTAATTTGAAGCATTATGAAATTGTTATTTTTGAATGTTCTCTGAACGTTCTGAAACGAGTGGTAACATTTTAAAAAGGCTAGACAAACATGTAACTTAACTTTTCAGGTAAAAACATTCCATGAACGATGCATAAATAATGTTCTTTTAATGTTACTGGGGAAAAAAGTTGATGATTTATTTTTTTTATTTTTTATTTTTTGCATTAAATTGATTAAAAGTGACAATTATAATGTTACAAAAGATTCTATTTCAAATAAATGCTGTTCTTTTGAACTTAAAAAATAAAAATTAAATGTATCAGTTTCTACACAAATATGAAGCAACTGTTTTCAACACTCAATCAATCATAAATGTTTCTTGAGCAGCAAATCATCATCTTAGAATGATTTCTGAAGGATCATGTGACACTGAAGACTGGAGTAATGATGCTGAAAATTCAGCTTTACTATATATTCACATAGAAAAGAGATATTTCACTTTTTTACTATATTTTTGAGCAAATAAAGGCAGCCTTGAGACTTTAAAAAATGTTTGGTCCTCACTTACATTGTGAAATACTTTCACAACCCACTAGTGAGGACATCTGGCTGGTCCTCACTAGTTTCAAAGGCTTATAAATCAACCACAATAAGTTTTCTATTTAAATCTAGTGTTTTGCACGTTTCTGTGATGGGTAGGTTTAGCAGTAGGGGTTGGGTTAGGTGATATAACATACTGACCTAATATAAAATCAATGGAAGTTTTTGTCCTCACTAAGATAGCAAAACAAACCTGTGTGTGTGTGTGTGTGTGTGTGTGTCCTCGTGTCTTGTGATATGTGGGTGTGTGTGGCTCAGACACTGAACAGATTCAGTGAGTTTATCTGCTGATCCTCCTGCTGCAGATGTTTCATCTAATCCAAACCCTTCCTCATGCCTCAGATTAACACTCTCTAGTCTCACTGCACCATCAGCCTGACTTCCTAAAATGAAATATGAAATCAGGACTATATCATGATTTCATTTGCAAACTACAGTCATTCAGCTTAAATTAAACTGACATGGTGTATTGATATCAATGTGCAGGTATTGAGATATATATATATATTATTTGTATTATATTTCTGTTGTATCATACCATCATTATTTACATTTATGTAGCTACTCTAAGGCAATGCAGCTCATAAAGAAATGTTCCTGTTTTTCATTTCCTGTGTTTGTGTGGATTTTCCTCCAGAATATATTAAGCGCTCCCTTCATATTACACCGGGAAGCGCTTTAATTAAACTTCTTTTAATTAAAGTCCCCTTTGTTCAGATTAGCCTCTGGTAATTGAATCAATTTGTCTCTCTTGGTGTATTGGACCTCTACTTAGTTAATGAATTAATTGATCAACCTTCAGTGTATTTTGGGTTGGTAAGAGGATTTTGACATCTTACCACTTTAATCTGCCGTGGGGTGGAAAGTGAAGGATTTTAGAGCCAGTGGATCTCTGCATGTGTCAATCATGATGGGAAAAGATAAACTGCTAGGATTTTATTCTTTTTGTTATAGTTGAAAGATGGCGGTTTTAAAAAGAAACACTTTTCTGGATTTAATCTTTCACAGTTATTTAAGATTTCAGCAGGAATTTTACATGACGTGTATTTTTGTCTTGTTTTCCAGTACAAAAATATCTAAACATTCTTAAATCAAGATACATTTATTGGAGAAGCGAAATAAGTCTTGCTTTGTGAAAAATGCATCAAAATGAGATGAAAAAAATTCATTCTTAATTCAGACCCCATTGGAAGATATACTCGTTTTAAAAAACAATTTTTTCAGAAAATAAGAAGTAATGTGTAATTTTGTTTCTCAAGTTAATACTTCTACTGTAAAACAAGACAAAAATACTTCTTAAAGTGCAATAGTGTGAATCTGAGCCAGAACTAAAGAGCAGGAGAAACAGATGATCTGATCTTGAGACGTTTGATGATCTGATCTTGAGTTTAATGGCAGGAATGGAGCTCCCTCTAGTGGACATCAGCTACATACTGCTGAATTTATGCTGCTGTTATAGTGTCTGATTTAAATGGTTTTACTGTGTTTTGTCGGAATTCACTCAAGCTAGAGATTTAAAACCATTTTTTAAAAACAAAAACCTTTATAGAGTGATGGCGTATTTCTGTGGGTTACAGAATCACTCTGGTTCAATTTTTCCATTGGCTTTTGAATTATTGCACAAAGTAAGCTCTGTGACAGTTTATGATACATACACAATTTTCTCCATAAATGAACACAACCTCTCAATCAGCAGAAGTAAAAAGCTAAACTTAGGCTATAAACAAAGTCTCTTTCAATGAAAGTCTGTTCACTCGGCGGCCATATTTGCAGCTCCTCCGGACGGCTATTTCGGGCATCCAGGACCAAGTCCTATCTATTTGAGTCCTGAAATCTCAAAAACTGCTCACAATTAAATAACATATTTCAAATCAGCAACAAAATCTGACATGAACCGCCCCATAAATGTTGTTTCTTATGCTCAAATAGAGTTTTTTTTTAAAAAAAAGGCTTATATTTCAAGCTAGACGAGCCAATGCGCATGTGCGGCCCTAAGCACGAGTCTCAGGTTTCGCAGTGACGCAATGAGCGATTTAGGCGGGACATATTCTGCCATATTGCGCGTTGCAGTTTCTCCCAACTAATGAACTAATATCTAAAGTCATCGCTACTATTATTCTGTTGTGCAGAACTGAGAAACAACTGATTACTGCACGTGATATTTGGCTGACCAATTAGGGGAAAGGGGCATTTCATTTCCGCCCACGTGTAGAAAAAAAAAGGGCACAGTTTTTCCAATTTTACTACTTTCAATATTGATTTAAAGAACGAATGATCAGATGTTACACAGGCCGTATTCGCTAGCCGCATCATTTGTACACTCGTTATTGCGGTGCATTGTGGGATTGAATGAGTGGGTGCACTTTTAAGGGTATAGGGGCGGTTTCAGACACAGGATCAGTATTTAAAAACATTTTCCATGAAAGTTAGCATAGTTTACAAGAGCTCGAATATAATGTCAAAGCGATTATAGTAAATAGATGAGTGTAATAAGGTTTAATGACATTTAGACACATTTTCAAGATGAGGAAAAGCTTTTAAAAATAACAATTATTGATGTATTTTATAAAGCTTCAAAATATCTTGAACTTGTGTTTAACACAGACCGTATTTCGGGCATTTAACCAAAACAACAACTAACATTTACAATCCCAGCTAACAAAAATATGATCTGAAATTGTCTTGCTAACGTTCCCATTAAGTTATTTCTGATTGTTCAAAATGTCCAGTTTTTCAAAAAAAAAATTCTTGGTTGTCTTAATGTTAAGGAAACATTCCATTTTATCATTATGCAAATATTACGCTAATAAATAAATTAATGTTTTCTGAACGTTCTGAAACTAGTAGAAAACGTTAAAAAAAATATTAGATGAACTTCACACGTACAAAAACATATACATGTGATTTTTAACATGTGAAAACATGTTAAAAGCACATATGAAGATATGTGGATCACATGTAAAATGTGTTTTGCACATGGAAAATGTGTGATTTTGCCATGTGAAAAACGTGATCAACCCAGTGTGATCACATGTGAAGCATGTAATATTCCAATGTATGTTACACCTACTCCCCATGTACACCTGTAACTTCATGTGAAACCCATGTAAAATCACTGAGCAATATACCACAGAAAACATGTTCTTCTGTAGGGCCTATAGCCATGTTTCCCAAAATGAAAACAATTACCTAATTCGAATTTATTTCATTTCAAAATATGCATTGAAAATTGAGCATTTAAAACATACAAAAGCAAATTTATACATGAAAAAAAAAAAAAAAGAATGCAAATGTATAGGGCGTGTGTTTGCGTGTAAGTGCATGTGTTGTCTCAGTCCTCTTTGTCTTCTTCCGCAGGCTTCCTGTTGTGGGATTGAAAAACAAAATCAAAGATTAGCGCAGTACAAACACAAGCCTATTCTGATAAAGTACATTTTTATTTACTTTCTTTCTGGATTTTAGGATTGGATCTGTTATTTTCACATGATGACTGGTCTATGTATATTGGCAGTACTCAAAAATATAAACAAGCAGATCCTGTGCAGACCCACAGCATGCCCTCTAGAAGCCATCCAAAAAGGATTACACAATCATTCATTTCTTTGTTGGTCAGTTGGTGTTTTAATGGCATGTCTGCCAAGGTTCCTTGGCATGTAACAACGTAAAAACTTATATAAGGCCTTTAAAGTTCACTTTGGATAAAAACTTTAAAATTGATTTAGTGTCATCATTATCTTAGCATTACAGCAGGGGTGCCTGATCCTGTGCCAAATTATCAAGTGTTTCTGAAGATCTTATTTACCCGTTTCAGCTGTGTTTGATTAGAGCTGGAGCTGAACTAGGCAGATCTCCAGAAACATGACTGGGCATCCCTGATTCGTAGTATAATAGCTTACAATGTTCACCTTTCTGCTTGCCTCCGGAGATCTTTCCATTTTTGTGCCATGCGTCTCTCGTTGACATGGTCTGTAAGAAATGAGAGACTTCATTAAATATTTTTGTGTTTCCATTTGCACAAATAGCAAACTCCACAATAATGTTTTCACAACCATAAAAAATAAATAGGATAAAATAGAGTGATTGATAACGGCAGTCAGAAAAGAGAAAGATGCCATTTTTACCGTCACTCCCACAGCCGCTGTATTAGAAACACCCTCACAGCAGCGTTAACTATTTTTTTGTAATTTAATGCAATGGTAATATAATATTAGGTATAGTGTTATACACAGGGGTGAAACAATGCATCAATATAGATAGATTAGGGGTGACACAGTTGCAGATCGGTTTTTATCACGGTTTTAGGGTCAACGTTTTGGTACAATAAAGATAAAGAGAATAAAAACAAATAATCTGATACAATAAACAGCACAAATAAAAACATGAGAGCTAAGATACAAATAAAATAAACAATGCTTTACAGGTTTTCAGACAGAAATTGAATAAAGTAATCAAATATAAAATTGATGAAAAAGATGAAACATTATTGAAGTTACAAAAGCTATTCAGTCATCTTTTGTCGTTTGATTAACATTAAAGCACATAGGGCAGGAATATTAGACTGCTGTCCCTTTAAACCATTTCAAAGATCCAGTACACTGAAACTGATACACATGCACTGTCTGTCTCGTTTTTCTCTTAAGACATAACACACACACACACACACACACACACACACACACATATATCTCCTCACAGCAGGCTCGAGTTCTCTTGCACGTCTTACAGATGAATGTTTAAATTGACCCGTCGCCGGGAGTTTGATTGACAAGCGATCTAACCAATCATAACGCAGAATCCGCCATTTTGTCCGACAAAGCAGTCAGGAGTTAGAAGATTAACCTTGGTGGACTTGAACTTGAAAAATGGTGTGTATTGACGTCTTTCCGCGTTTGAAACAACATTCTTTCTCATGTTCATTTGATGCTATAAATGATTTTACATTTTTACGTTTACTTATTCAGTAATGCTCACTTAGTGTCACTTATGTTTGG